>JAQQZT010000002.1:31311112-31334991 GCA_030068275.1 Clarias platycephalus | reverse complement strand
CCCCCCCCCCCCCCCCCCCCCCCCCCCCCCCCCCCCCCCCCCCCCCCCCCCCCCCCCGGACGCTCTTCCTGAGCGTATCATAGGAAGGTCACTTTTGACACAAAAGTCAGGCTCTTCCTATCAGCTACGTTCTCAGGGGCCAGAATCCAGAGAGCCTGAATGGAGGCACTCATCGATTTGGGGGCCACAGGTCAATTTTATTGACAGGAGACTAGCCAAGCCACTGGGCTTTCCAGTTCGGCCTCAATACAGGCACAATACAGCTCAGACGTCATTCCGAGCGAATCTCGTTTCTGGTAACCCGTCTGGCCGACCAGTTCTGTCTTGAACTCGGGGTGTCAGTGCGCCCTAAGCTGCCTTAAGGGCATACTCCCCAGTTGCCCAATAGTGGTGAATTACTCAATTAAGTGGATTTAGAAGATCACTTTAATGATAGTCCTGGAAAGTTAAAGCCATTTATACGTCTCGAACTTCTGCTCGGTCAATATGTAGAGGTAACTAGCTTTGTATTGGATACTGTAAAGGTGATTTTCACGCAGGCTGCCCTTCTGAAAGAGTTTGAGTTATGTCGAACGTGGAGCACAAAGTGGCATGAAGGACTTTTTGCAGGTGTTTCATTTAACCTAATGAGTCCAATTTCTACACACATGAAAAATGAAATGACCAAAGTGCTTATTACAATCCTCATCTAAATTTAGTATTTACATATCTTTAAAAAGAATCATGCTATTAACTAATGTAAGAAAAAGTGCTTTCAGATTGTAACGTTTACAGTTTCCTACTTCTAATAACAGTTTAAGTCTATAGTTTTTGTTGAGCTCTGGTGCTTGATTTTGTTGGGTCTTTCCTTTTTTAGTTTGAGGAATATCCAGTGCTGACAGAAGGTCTTTAGACCCATCACTACGTGGTTAAAGCTGGCCTGGTCCTGTAAACCCTTTCTTTTGGAAGTTTCTTCCACTTTTCTTGTCAGAATCTTTCAAACTCGAACAGGTTGGATGGGTTGTGTCAGTGAACAGCCATTTTCAAGTCTCTCCAAAGATGCTTTAAAGAGTTAAAGAGATAAACAGACTTTATTGTCATTGTAGTGATACAACAAAATGAGTTTGGTATCTCTCGGAGACCAGCAGCAATAAGAAACAAAAAGATAAAACGCATAATAAATATAACAATATATATAATGGAATGTATGTGAAGTGGGTCCTGGAACTTGCAAACACTCCAAACACGATTGTCTGAGACATTGGGTTCAGGTCCAGACGCCCATGTGCCGTTTAGTGCGGAATGGCTTCTGTCTGGACGAGGTCTACCATAGAGGCCTGCAGTGGAGTTCTGCAGTGACGGCTGTCCTTCTGTGTGTCTCTCCCGTCTCCACAAGGGAACTCAGGATCTCAGTATATAGTGACCCTTAGGTTTAGAAGCTTTGATGTCTCCTAAACACTTGGGCAGAGTAGTTAATTCGTCTGTTATCTGTTCTGTAACAGATAAACTTTTGCTCTTTGCAATTGCAATAAGAACTTTGCTTGATGTGGTTAATATTACAGTTACACTTTCCACCCATCGAACCAGATCAAAAACATCATTTACCATGATAAAACCTCCTAGACCTTTAAAGCTTTAGAGAAGATTGTTTTAAAATGTTTTTTCCGCATTTTAAAAGAACAATAATGATGAATCACATTTTTAGAATAAAAGTCTCAGTTCAGTATTACATTTTGGCTGGAAATGAGGGGAAAAACAACAAAGGGCAAATTATCCTATCAGGATTTTTTCCCCCTCTATCGTGTGATATCTGAGTAGACACAAATGTGTAAGTGCACCATCGCTAAGGACATCAGGAAGTAGACAGAAGACCTAATGTGCTAGATTGACCACTGATATATTGTCTGCTCTGAAAGTATTTTAACAGCAGGGCCAATTCTTTTGTTTCTGCTCCACACTGATCACATTTGTGTTCGAGAATTCTAACTTTTTTTCCTGATATTATTTCCTCATATTCCTGCATTTGTACTTTTGACTTTTGTGTTCTATAAGACTTTTATATCAACATTCGGTTCCAGACTCTAGTTCCCAGCACGTTCTTCACCAGTCCTAATTTAATTCACGTTCAACTGGGTACGTTAGATTTGTGTTAAACTACTATAGAACATGGCAGTGTTTGTTTGACCCCACCCATTTTTCAAGTTATCAGATATATTGAAAAAAGTGATCGAGAGGTGTTTCTTGTTGCCCAAACGTGGCCAGTTAAATTGACTGTTTAAACAATCTCTACACTTTACCACTACCACTCTCTCATCGTCTATACCACTTTAACCAGTGTCACAGGGGGCCTGGAGCCTATCCCCCCACGAGGCGGGGTACACCCTGGACAGGGTGCCAATCACATACACACAATCACACTACAGGCAATTTGGGAACGCCAATTAGCCTAATCTGCATGTCTTTGGACTGTGGGAGGAAGCCGGAGTACCCGGACGAAACCCACCGAGCACGGGGAGAACATGCAAACTCCATACACATTGAAGTATCGAGCCTAGCTGGGAATCGAACCCGGACCTTGGAGGTGCAAGGCGACGGTGCTAACCACAACACCACCGCGCCGCCTGTTAAGAACACATTTGTTGTTAAAAAGGTTAAACCAACATAAAGACCAGTGAGCTGTCTATGGGGGAAAAGGAAGCCATATTAAAGCTGAGAAAAGAAGGAGCATCAATCAGATGCATTGTGGATGTATCGGACATAGTGCATAGAACAAAATAACAGTGACATCATCAAGGTCTCACCATACACCTTTCAAAGAAAACTTTGAGAGCAGAAATGTTGGAGTCATAACACAAGATGGAACGTCTCAAACCCAGGTGTCTTTCAGCATCAAGGGACGAGAGAAATACTTGCTTTTGGTGCTCCGGTACTTTCAGAGGACACTGTGAAAATTATGTTTTAATATATTTTGCGGGATGAGAGGAAATGTCTTTCCAAATGTCCTAGAAGGTCAGGTTCATCTTTATAAATCATCTTCATATGGTTCATCTTTATAAATCGCACACAAAAGTGTGGAGCTGTTGTCAAATTCTCAAGGGTTTACCAAATAACACAATGTAGTTGTCTTCTTACTCAGATCTCATTAAATTCATAGAATTATCTGTTTCCCTGATGAGCAAGATTAATTATAACATGCAGTGAAATTCAGAAATTCTGTGCCTAAACTTTGAGGTCTTTTAAACCCTAGTTATTATCTACGGAAAGGTCTGTGATCACCACATTACTGATTCATTTGGTTATTTGCTCAGAGCCATAAATTACACTCAGACATGAATGACTAAAACTAAAATGTCTCATGGCAAAATCACTGACTCATAGCTCACACTGATCAACCACATGCAGTGACGAAGTTAAAACGTAAGGAGTGGTTTTGTCTGTCAATGCATGAGTCGCATTCTCCCGAACATTACCAAAAATATGAAATGGATGAAAAAGAAACTATTAATGGTACCTTTAATAAATACTACTAATAAACACACTACTATTAATATACTATTAAACTATACTATATGATGCTAAACGGTTTACTGTGTGTCTGTTTACTGATGTCGTTTCATGTCGCTCTTTGTTTTCAGCCGAACTCGTCTGCCTCGTCAGCCTGCGTGGGAATGTGACTGCACTCTGAGTCAGCATCGGTGAGGGCGCCACCAACAGGTCAAAAGAAGACACTCATGAAATAAGGTAGAAATGAGGACACGGAACCTGCTGCAGCTTTCTGCATCTGTGACGGACTTTTCCCAGAGTTCCAAACATTTTGCACACATGCACTCCTCTACAAACTGTCTAAGACGTCCCATTATTGTCCTGCCATCTGCTCCATCTGCTCCAAAATCTACTACACCTTCAAATTTGTTATGAATCTCAAAATATCAGCAAATTAAACAAAAAATGCTGCTTTAATTAAAAAGTGCATCTGTTCAACACCACCAGTAACGATGCTGAATCTGTCCGAAGACAGAAACTTCAAAGCACTTTTGTAACTCGTCCTGAATAACAGCGTCTGCCAAATGCCCAAATGTAAAGGTTTGTATTTACTCTTTTACACGAGTGCTCCTCTGTAAGGATGCCGGATGCTGCTGTGCCCAGACACGCATGGATCCACTTTTGTGCTGTAGTGTGGAAATGTATTTTGTTAAAAGCGAATTAGAATAATAGAATTAACCGAGGGCTGGACTGGGACAAAAATAAATCAGCCATGGCATTGTTGGTCGCGTCAGCCTACTATAACACTACCATTCAAAACACACACACACACACACACACACACACACGCAGGGCCATGCTGACAAAAATACAGCATGCGCTCATCTTGAATTTGATATGAGATGATCGATAATTCAGTGGACTTATCACACAATCTCCCCATGTTCTCATGACATGGATCCACCACCACCACCCCCACCCCCCCCCCCCCACACACACACACACACAAAATAAACACAAGCACTTTCGACACAACTGCAGCCTAAAAACCCGTTTCCCGACGGGGAAGATGCCCGGTGTGCCAGACGGACAGGAGTTACGGGCTGCTACTCGACATCTACACCTCAATCATGCAGTTCGCATCCAGTTATTGCTGATCCTTACACACAAACCAAGCCAGTATTCTTGCCTATGAATGTTCCTTTAAACAACATTTGGTTCAAATATCTAAAGGTTTAGCTATAAACCTGGATTGTACATTACACTGTATAAGAATAAGGAATTATCAAACGCCTTTTTCTCCTATACTGGATTTAACCTTTAAAATGAGTGCATGTTAAATGTTGACTAAGCGTGCATTAGGCGAGACTTCTGTGGTTTCCTTTCCCGCTTATCTGCTACACTGCAGCACCGAACAGGCTGAGCAAACTGGTTTATTATCAACATCTTGTATCAATCCATCTTCACTCTGCAACATAAGAGGTTTACTTATTTACTTGCTTTCCAGTCCCCCCAAACCCACTTCCCTTTGCTTGGTTCTAACTGCCACGTCACTTTTCTTGAGAACAAAGTGACATGTCGTGTCATCTGAAAGGCACGAGAGAACTCTAGACCTACGGCTTTAGCTTTAATGAAACTCAATCTTTTTATGAGCATTTGATCAGTAAAAATGAAACGAGGTTGTAATTAGAGTGACAGCTAATCGTGGAACTCATTTCTCTCTGAAAAAGAATTGTTTTGTTCATCCGTACAAGTTTTGTTCTTAATCTTGAACCTATTCCGTATCTCATGCAGAATCTGTGATCATGCAAATGACGGTTTCCAGGAAGTTTATTTAGGCCTTTAACCAGTTTGTGCTACATGGACGTGGTCGTACTGAGCAGCGAGACATGAATGAGCATGACAGAACGAAACCCACGGAAAGCAAAAGGGAAAACAGACCCACCACTGAGTGATGGTGTCAATGTGCACACTGGTGTGGGTTCACACATCATGTACAGTAGACAGAAATACAGGCGCTTCAATATTCACAGTTTTGAATAATATTATAGCAACCGCGTATTTGGGACCGAGGCATCAGTAACACGTCCTATAACTTGCGGCGTGCAGCCTTCATGGATACATATAGTGTAACTCGGGTAGCATGTTTAGGTAGGTGGTACGTGTCAAGAACATTCACATGAATGTCAGAACCCAAGGTTTCCCAGCAGAACATCAGCCAGAGCATCACACTGCCAGCTCACCTTCTGCTCATAGTGAATCTTTTGTAAAAGAAAACGTGATTCATCAGACCTTCTCCATTGGTCTAAGGTCCAGCTCTAACGCACATGTGCTCATTGTAGGAGCTTTTGTTGGTGGACACGAGTTCTTAGAGCCAGTATCAGAGCCAGTATTCACTTTTTCTACAGTAGATTGTCCAGGGAATTGGACCAGATAGACTCGACATCATTGGTCATTTGGTTCATCATTGGACAGCTGCAGACCGGGAACATCTCAAAAGAGCTGCAGGTTTGGAGTTGCTCAGACCCAGTCGTCTAGACATCACAATCTGACCCTCTTTACCTGCTTCCAACACATCAGCTTCAGGAACTGACTTGATGTTAAATTCACATGTTGACTTGTAACTGTTTGTCTTTTCATGTTTCGGCTCAGCTGTAGTTTATAAAAATGCCTTTTGAAGAAAGTGTAAATGTCAGCGACTTCGGGGAAAGCGGCGTCGGCGACTGACATGGTGTTATTACAGACTGTACGTTTGATGGAGGTGTGTAGGAGTGACCGCTTGATCTAATCTTCAAACATTTCTTTAACTCGCTGAATGAGTTCACGATCTCGATTTACTGTCACCTGCTTCATGACGTTCGAGCTCCGTCGAGGACTTCCAGCGAACCCCAAACGGATTACTTTTAATTACTACTAGTTATTATACTAGTTATTCTTATAATTATATTGAAATGTTGAAGAAATTCCTAATTGTAAAGTTTCTAGGTGCCGTATTATACTGTAGTATTAAACTCCTAGAGCAAAATCTGTCTGTTTATGTTCAAGATAAAATCCAGCACAGACCAGGTCTGTAACTTTTTATGCACACACACACACACACACACACACACGCACACACACACACACACACACACACACACACACGCACAAACCAAAAGTGTATTGATTATCAGAATGCAGAAAATAAGACTTTTTCAATGTGAACTAATGTAAATTGCCGACGCTGTACAATCCGACATTCAGTAACATTAAGTGTCTTTCTGTCTCACGTGCGGAAGGAGTCTCCAGTGTCAGTCAGGGTTAAAGCTGTAACTTTAGGTTTTATCTCTTCTTCGGGACAGACGAGTGCAGCTTTTAGTTTCTCAGTGAAAATCGAAACTGAATTGAAAACTAATTTTAAATAGAATCATATAATATTTAATCAGTGTTTTTTTTTTTTTACCTAAAGGTCAGAATTGTAGCTCATTTTCATTATACTTAAAGTTAATACGCTGCAGTCTCGGCCATGTTTGTCTTTAGACTTGCAGCGTCACTCTGTGGCTGATTAACACCGAAATTATTCATCAGATGAAAAAACAAACGTGTTGGAGAGCCGATGAACAAATCTGATAATCTGATAATCTGACGTCTGTGGGCGTCGAGTCACAACAACTTTCCACAAAATTCACGTACAGCTACTGTTTACCGCACTGTGTTTCTAATGAGTCAAACACACACACACACACACACACACTCACACACAGCAGTAATCTGTTTAACGAGTTTAGAAATTCAGTTTATTTCTACATGATGTTTAAAGTGTTAAATTTTAATTAAAGCAAATTTTAATTAAAGCACATAATAATCAGATTTAAGATTTAACATGTAAATAATGAAAAAAACAAGTGTGAGGAGGAAACAGTCCGACTGATAAAGAGCAGTGTGTCCTGGCTGGATTTAAAGACAGAATAATCCAGGACGCCATCAGAAGTAAAGAGCAGCGACGCTGCACACACACACACACACACACGCGTCTCTTTATTTAACATCCACTTTCACATCAACACCGGAACTGGAGCTGCGAATGAGGCCTTAAACTCCAGGCGAAAGGAAACGAAGACAAACTGGAAACTGGGACCTTAAACACAGTGAAATGAGACACAGACGAGATTCAGGCGTAAAACTGATGAGAAATGAAACTCATGCACGTGCGTTTGTCCTGTACACGTGGACGTGTCTCACAGCGACTCTCTGGCGCCACCTGGACAATAACGGAGCAGAATGAAAAACACTCGAAGCTTCATAAGACATGAATTTAATATCTATATAAAAACGAGCTTTAAGCCTGGATTTAAAGATGAGGAAATCTGAGGCTCTCAGGTGATGATGCAGCTTCAGGCGCCTCTTTATTTAACATTTAACAAAACTTTGGGAATTTAAAGGACAAAATGTATTTTTTAATGCACGTTTAAACTTTCAGATTCGTCTCCAGTGTGTGTAATAAAAACATTTTCTGCTTTTTGTCCTTAATCAAGCCACCCTGATGTGACCTCATATGAGAAGAGCCCCTCCCCCTGGAGTTTGCTGACCGTTGCTGGTCTCTGGAGGGGGCGTGGCTCAGTAGCAGCACATTTATATAGACACTGAGGGGGAGGGGGAGTGAAATAGTGTGAGTTTATTGTGTGAAAAAAAATAACGTCCAACCCGTATATAACACGATCCGGAAGCTGAACACTGCAGCGTAATAATCATCATGATTAGGATAAATCATCAACAAAACACGCGGCTGGATTTAACACAAAACTCGTCACCATCAGAAATAAAACAATACATCTTTTTACGTGAAGTTAATAAGAGTAGAGTTTGATATTTTATCTCTGTAAATGAGTGACACGGCTCGGACCTGAACGGTAATAAGGTCATAAATAAACTCTGGCGCTTATCTGCTGTGCGGAAGTTTAGGAATCTTTTTGATCTTTTCACACCTACGAATCACACAAATGAAATAAAGATTCTGTCAGTGATGTAATGATAAATATCGTGAGAATAACCTTCGACGCTATTTTAAAGCTCAACATCAAACCCGTTGTTGGAAATGTGGTGAAATAATTAAGCGATTAACTGATTGTTCCTGTTTGTTTAATGATTTTGCGATGCAGTAATAAATAGTTTGTTTAATTGTTATACCGTATGTTATGTTTTGTCTAAAAGGTCTTCGTGCTGCTTTTGGTGCCAGCGAATGTGCAAAGTCTATTTACAGTAAATTAAGGTAACATTGAGACATGTAATAAAATATAATTATTTAAAATGTTATTAATTGTATAAATTTACTTCTGCCAGCTCCGTGGCGTAGAGTTCAGCCCTGACCGCCAGGATGCAGGTTCGATTCCCACCTGTTGACCGTAGGCCCCCCACCACACCACTGGCCTCCGCCGTCCCGAGCTGGTCTACAGAGGTTCACAGATGTTGGATGGAGATGGAAACTTCTACAGCATTTGGATTAATTCAGAGTGACTTATAGTACTAATAAACATTGTAGCCTTGTGTCATACATATATATAATGAAATTTAAATAAAATTGTATTGAAAATGATTTTGCAATTAAACAGCCATTTATAAATTATATAAATAAATGTAAATAATAATTTCGTTACATGAAACATGATAATTAACGTAGCACTTCCTTGTTACCACCAGATGGCGATAAAGTAAGCTTTTTTGCGAAAGTCCGCTTTTAAAGTCTTTTTTTGTTGTTTTAGCGCCGCCTGGTGGAAAGCCGACGCATCAGCAGCCGTCTGTTTATTAGGCTATGTCCGAAATCGCAGCAAATCCACTACAGAGTGCACGCTTTTAGATTTTTTGAATTTCTCTTTTTTCTTCCTAGTCAGAAATATCTAACAATATAATTTAATATAATGTGAAGCATTTTCTATAGTTTGGAGTACTTTGAAGCTGATGATACGCGACCTTTATAGTGAATAGGGTTGATTTGTGTATAGTTTGGGACACAGCCATGTTAGACTCAGTGATGAATCGGTGAACCGAAAAGGGTTTGCTTAAGGCAGTTTATTGTATGGAATAAGAGAGTGATGAAAAATTAAACCGTAACGTCCATTTGTATCTAAGATTAATATATTTCGTGTATTAGTGCTAGCTGGTTAAACCACTGATTAGCGAGGCTAATGAACACTGTCGCTAGGAGACGAGAGAGGGGGAGGGGTGGTGGGCGGGGCGTACTGAATGCCGAGATAAAAACCTGCAATCTGATTAATTTATGTCATTTAAATATTTGAGTATTTTTTATTACATATTTGCATTTAAAGATTATGTGAGTAATAAGTTAACCATGATATCTAAAATGAATAAATGTAAAAAATAAAACTGTTTTTTTTTTTTTATGACACCGTCCAATCAGTGGTCTCCTCGTCATGGTGATCTGTTAGCCAATCAGAACTCAAGGGGGCGGGACCAACGCAATACGGGTAGGACACAGCAGTTCCGTCGGCTGCCGAATCACAACGTCTGAGTTCACGCGCCAAAACTGAGTAAAGCTTAAATAAAGCATGGAGGTGAAACTGGACGGACCGCTCCGGAAAGAGCTCGCCGACTCGGTCTCCTCCTGCCGGGTGCTGGTGGTCGGAGCGGGCGGTATCGGCTGCGAGCTGCTGAAAAATCTCGTCCTGACCGGCTTTAAAAACATCGAAGTGGTAAGGAAGGGTTTCTTTGTGCGGCCTAAAACGTGGGTCACGTCTCAAATCACACCGACGGTAATGTGTAGTGCACTACGTCACTCCTGGAAGCGAGGCTGCTCCTATTGTAAGTGGTGCACATGGGTAAGGAGGTAGGAGTTGATTTGGGATTGAACCCAACTTGTTAGCCCCTTTTCCCCCTTTTTCTTAGCATCAGTAATTAATAAAAATATAGCTAAATATTTACACTTCCCTATTATAAAATACGTTTTTACGTTCCTGGCTTTGTTTTAAATGCTACTAGTTAGTAAGCAAAAGTCTTGTATTTAGTTTAAAATGGCATTGATTCATGTTAAAGCTAACCGGCTAACACTGCTCTTGATAAACTCTCAGGCATCATGTTTATTTTCTTCTTCTTTCTTAAGAGTAAATAAATGTTTTTATACTGAATAACAGAATATTTAAAATCTGAACGTTAAATCTGAGACTTGTGTGCTGAAGCAGCTAAGCTAATGCTAATAATAAGTTAGCTTATAGGCTACCTGCAGCACTGAAGATAAACATATAAGTATAAACATGTAGCTACATGTAGGCTGTTTAATGAAGCTCTTACAGCCTGAAGATGCTCAAAGATCTCTGCACAAGTCATCAAATGCATTACTTTTAGATACACATTCCTTGCTCTTTATATATTTATATAATTCTCTAATGTGAATAAACTGTAATGCAGTTTTATATACTCCGCTGAAATTACGTCACAGTTTTGCTCAAAAAATCCGTCAAAGCTGCCGATTATGTGACAGCGGAGACGATAAAGTCACCGAACGACTTCCATCCTGAAGCTCGTGTGTAGGAAAGTGCAGAACTAATGACAGGTGTGTGAGCTTTAATCTGTTCAATCTGCCGTCTGGATGCAGATCGACCTGGACACCATCGACGTGAGCAACCTGAACCGGCAGTTCCTCTTCCAGAAGAAGCACGTCGGGAAATCCAAAGCACAGGTCCGCCCGCTCGTGTCTCCGCATCTGTTTTTAATCTCCACATCTGTTTTGCGTTTGCTCATGTGTTTTCCGTTTCCCGTTCCAGGTTGCTAAAGAGAGCGCGCTGCGCTTCTGTCCTTCTGCGAACATCACGGCATATCACGACAGCATCACAAAGTGAGTCTGAGAAGGAACTTCACGCCTTTCGTTATCACTTACACACAGGGGGGTGAGCTGATCACTCTAAACACAAAGCAGACATCTTCATGGGTCTGAGACCCACCGGACATCGAGTCGGGTCAGAGTTCTGACCGGGTCGGGTCTCGCAGTATCTGCTGCTTCTGATAAATAGGAGTGAAGGAAGTGCTGCAGGTTTCTGTTTTCCTTCTCAGTTTGTGGATCGACTGCATTTCAGTCTGATTCGGGTCGGATCTCCACAGGTCTGTGTCAGGTCCTGTAATGTAGACATTATTCCTTATACAGCTCATTTGTATTTAGAGACGCCCACAAAACTCCTTATAAGGTCAAATGCACGGACCTAAGGGAGCACGAAACGAGCGACCGAGTCTGAGGGGTAAAAGCGGAAGGCGTTTTGGTTCGCCTGTACAGCAATAAAAATGTTTAACAGTGTAACAGTAAGCTAGAATTAAACCTAAACTGTAGCATCGGATAGAAAATACTCATGCAATCAATTTACGAGATCATCTCCGAAGCTCACAGCATTTGCAGAGTGACTGCAAAAAGATTTTTAAAAAGACAATTTATTTTTAAAAAAAGAGGCAAAAAGATTTTTTTTTGTTCACTTCTGACTGTAAAGTTGATTTGAGGTAGATTCGTTTTCTCACTGAAATCGACCAGGTGTGGGTTAAATCTCTGTCTGTCTGTTGACTGAAGCAGATGTGAACAGAGAACCTGAGACGCTTTTAATATTATTTAGATTTTTAAAAGAATCAGTGTTACTCACCACTTTGAAAATCTTTATATTAATTCGAGGAAAGTTCACCTGTTTATAGTAAAATGCATTAAAACCTCTGTAAAGGCTGTTTTTGTGTAACACGTTCTTATCTGTTCCTCATAGTCCAGACTACAACGTGGAATTCTTCAGGAAGTTCCAGCTGGTCATGAACGCTCTGGATAACCGCGGTGCGTAATGTACATTTTTTTTTTTCCTGTCTCAGCACACACTCCTTGTTTGGTCGTTACCCAAAACTCAACGCGATTCGTTCGTCTGTCTCCAGCGGCCAGGAATCACGTGAACAGGATGTGTCTGGCTGCAGATATTCCCTTGATCGAGAGCGGGACGGCGGGATACCTCGGGCAGGTCACCGTCATCAAGAAGGTGATGAACTGACCAGAGAGAAACAGCATTGATGCATGACGTTAACTTTAATCTAATGTCGAATTATCTTGTATAAATCTATTGTTGTTGACATGCTGTTTGTTTTCTCTCCTGCAGGGGGTGACAGAGTGCTACGAGTGTCAACCCAAACCCACGCAGAAGACTTTCCCCGGCTGCACAATCCGTAACACCCCCTCCGAACCCATCCACTGCATCGTCTGGGCCAAATACCTCTTCAAGTACGTCTCCTGTTCATAACACTTCATAGTAAACGCTTTCTACCAGTATGACACATTAGGTCTGAGGTGACTTCGGTGCTTGTACCGCCCCCCCCCAGGAGTCTTCCCCAATCTTGACATTGTAGAAAATCACATTGCTTTGTCAGGAAGTTCCTTAGAAGTCAGGATGGTGTGTGTGTGTCCGGGAGAATTGAGTAGGCTTCACCGGTTTGGATGAGTCAGTCCGGGAGCACTGGAAAATGTCTGTCCTGTAAAGCTGTCCTGATGGAGAATAATCATAATTGTGGAAAATCCTCAACGAAACAGACTCCTCAGTCCAATACAGTGAAAAACAGCTCTGAGACCAAATGACCGAGCCTGTTACATTTCACTGTGAGATTCATTTTATTAAGCGCGGTTACGGTTTTTGGCCACATGATGGCAGTGTGGGGAAAGGGGGCAGAGATTTAGTCAAGTGGATTGGTATGCTTTTAAATTGAATATTCATGTCAAAGGCATAGATGACTCACTTTGTCAGACTTGAGAACAAATCAGACTTATGAACGTGCTCCCGTAACGGAACTCGTTTGTAAGTCGGGACGACCTGTAATTATAACGTATTCGCGGAATGAACTGTGTGGTTCGAAAGGTTTCAGCACCACAATTGTAGAAAGAAAAGAAATGTTTACAGTATTAAATCATATAATCTGCTACCGGTTGCTAAAATTATTAATCTCGTTAGCGTTTTAAAACTCCAGGCGTGTTCTTGTTTTGCTGTGTGCTTCCTGCGTTGTGGTGATGTGAAGCTCTAGTTTGTGTGTAGTTGTGTAAAGAGTGATGAGCTGCTGTGATTCTTTTCTTTAGTCAGCTGTTTGGAGAGGAGGATGCAGATCAGGAGGTTTCCCCCGACACGGCCGACCCCGAGGCTGCATGTAAGTGACTCGAAACGTTGGCCTCTGTAACGTAACGTTATAAATGTCTTTAATCTCCACCTGGTTCTCTGTTTTTATTACATTTATGTGATGCGGAGAGAGAAGGTTTTTGTTTGATATCTAACTGCGTACTGATCGGGGTGTGTGTGTGTGTGTATTTTAGGGAACCCTGAGGAAACTGCAGCACGAGCCCAAGCTTCGGATCAAGACGGAGATATCAAACGCGTTTCTACTAAACAGTGGGCTCGCTCTACGGGCTACGACCCCATCAAACTCTTCAACAAGGTGAGAGTAACTACACCGAGCGCTGAAAATGTAATTTACTTGGAGAGTCTGGTTTGAGTCAGAGTAGGAGAGCTGACTCATCTGGTCTTCATCAGCTTTTTAAAGATGACATCATGTACCTGCTGACCATGGACAAGCTGTGGAAGAAGAGGAAAGCGCCTGTGCCGCTCGACTGGTGTGAAGTGCAGCAGCTGGGTGAGGATTCGATAGTCTGTGTCTGTAAAATTACTTTTAGACACTAGTAGACTTTGACTGCGTATTTAGTGTGATTAACACGTGTGTGTGTGTGTGTGTGTGTGTAGTGAGCGGTCAGGATGAGGTGTGTGTCACAGGCCTGAAGGATCAGCAGGTTCTGAGTGTATCGGGTTACTCTCAGCTCTTCCAGCACAGTGTCGAGACGCTCCGCTCACAGCTGGCCGACAAAGGTGACGGAGCTGAGCTGGTCTGGGACAAGGTCAGTGTATATATATATATACACACACACACACACACACACACACAGAGAGAGAACATCATGATCACTCGGTCTCTCTCTAACATGCACTACCTGTGACCGGACAGACTGAGCCCGCACAAGACACACACGTGGTTGTTTGGGTCGATGCTGTTTGTTTTGATAAGATCCCGTTAAACACGACCCTCTCGGTTTCCAGGACGATCCTCCGGCGATGGACTTTGTGACGGCGGCGTCTAACCTGCGCATGCACATCTTCAGCATGAACATGAAGAGTCGCTTCGACGTTAAATGTGAGTGTGTGTGTTTGCTTTCTAATGTCCAGATTTCACAATAACGTGGTCTCTCAGCTGGTGTGACCTTGTCCTCAGTGTTGTGTCCTGTGGAGATGTGACTGACTGACTGTTTGTGGCTCTTCTTCCTCCAGCTATGGCCGGAAACATCATCCCCGCCATCGCCACCACCAACGCGGTCATCGCGGGCCTCATCGTGCTCGAGGCGCTCAAGATCCTCAGCTCCGACATCCAGCAGTGTCGCACGGTGAGAGACCGAGGAGAGACTTCTCCAAATCCTTGAAGTTTCATTATTTAAATAAACACAGTGTGATGAGAACTCACAGTATTGGGACTAAACAGCTGTGTGTCCATAAGAGAACCATCAGAAAAAAGGCTTCAGTTTGAGAGAGAGGGAGCATAAAGACTGGACTTTGGAGCGATGAAGAAAGGTCATGTGACCTGATGTGTCCAGGTTGAGGTTATTCCAGAGCGGTGGGCATGTCAGGGTGTAAGAGTGGATCTGGAGAAATTAGTTTTACTCATGAACTGGTCATGTTATTTATTATTATTATTATATAGAAAGATTATTATTATTATTATTTATTTATTTTTTGTCAAAGGACTAATACACAGTGGTTGTAATCTGTTCTCATTTTCCACATTCATTTATTTTTCTGGGATCTTATAGCAAATGATTGTGATTTTTGTAGCCTGATTCAGTTCACTGAGGCCTAATCCACATGTACACCAGTGTTTTATAAAACGCAGCCCATTGGCGGCTTCTCCTGCTTGGTGTTTGCCAGCGGTTGGCATCGACTGTAACATCTGCTTCATCCTCCGTTCCTCTCCTCTCTACTCCTGCAGTCCTAAAAAAAAACTTCACATACTTTTCTTCCTAGTCCTCTTTCCACATTTCCTAAAGTGTCCTCTGTGACTCGTACAATGACCATGTCTTCCTTCTGTTTAGAAGGAAAAAAAATATTTTGTCCACATGAAGCTCCCGAAACACATTGTTCATGAAGATGGAAAAAAAAATAACCTAATCCCCTTGTACGTGTAGATCAGGCACAAGTCAAATCTAATCTGACGACCACACTTGGACAATATAAAGTCTACTTCAGTCTAGAGTGTGATGTCTATTAAAAACAAAATATTGCTGCATTAATACCAAGTGCTTAAAGTTTCTCAGCTATAGTTGTTAAATATCCGATAACATCTCTAGTTATCTAATATTTCCTCTCTCTCTCTCTCTCTCTCAGATCTTCCTGAACAAGCAGCCGAACCCCAGGAAAAAGCTCCTGGTACCGTGTGCGCTGGATCGCCCCAACCCCAACTGCTACGTGTGCACCAGCAAACCTGAAGCCACAGTTAAACTCAACGTGCACAAAGTCCTTGTACAGACTCTCCAGGATAAGGTGAGACATTACAGACCCTGCAGTCTGTTACGTAACTTCATGGTGGATTCAAGTTAATCGGTGCTTTACATCGTATATTCGTGTCAAAGGCGTATGAGACTCTCGACTTAAGAACACATCAGACTTATGGACGTGCTCCCGGAGCGGAACTCATTCGTAATTCGGGGACGTACTGTACCATAAAAACACTTCTACTTGTATTCATTGGTCAGATCCTGAAGGAGAAGTTCGGCATGGTGGCACCGGACGTGCAGATCGAGGACGGCAAGGGGACGATCCTGATCTCCTCAGAGGAAGGAGAAACCGAAGGTGAGTCTGCAGTTCAAGGAGACGAAGATCGTTGTCTCTCAGACTCCTCGTCTATGTCAGCATAGTATGTTTTAGACCGGATTTAAACTCCTGAGAACATCTCTCTCTCTCTCTCTCTCTCTCCCTCTTCTGTCTGTAGCAAACAACAGCAAGCTCTTATCAGACTTTGGGATTCGGAACGGCAGCCGGCTTCAAGCTGACGATTTCCTGCAGGATTACACACTCCTGGTCAACGTAGTGCACTGGTACGAGTGTGTGTTTCTCAAAGGGATGATGCGAAACTCGACAAGTTCAGCGCTAATCATCATGTGTGTTTGTTTAGTGAGGAAATGCCGAAGGATGTCGAGTTTGAGGTTGTAGGCGATGCCCCTGAGAAAGCTCCACACACGAGTGCTCCAGAACAAGAGAAGAACATCACCAATGGCAACAAGGACTCCGCCCAGCCTTCTACCTCAACAAAAGGTAAAGTTAAACCGTTTAAACACCACGTGCAATGTGTTAAACCTCATACACAACATGAAGGGCGTGACCTCTATCTGCTCCTGTCTGTTTCCTCTCGTACTCAGCGGCGGCCGAAGAGGACGACGACGATGTTCTCATCGTAGACTCGGACGAGGAACCTTCCTCCAGCACCATGGACATTTCCACGGAGACCAGCGGCCTCAAGAGGAAGCTCCAGGAATCTGATACGAGCGAAGCGGCGCCCAAACGCAAACGCCTCGACCCTCAGCCGGCTGAAGACGACGACGATGACATCATCGCCCTAGACTAGCGCATCCTGTCGTCTTCCCTCCGCGCAGAGGGACTTCTTCTATTTGTATTGTTCATACTGTTCCCATTAACAACCTTTGTGTAAATACATGTGTACAAAACAAACGCTGAGCGCTGCATCGATGTCTTTTTTTGTTTTGTTTTGTTTTTTGTTTTTTTTTGTTTGTTTGTTTGTTTTTCCCCCAAGCAGACTCTCTTATCCAGAACTGTTCTCAGATTGTTTTCAGAAATGCTTTGCTGAAAATCTTTCAGAGAAAGCATTAAGGTTATAACGGTGTATTTGCTGTTCGGAGGAATAAGAGGCAGAAGGAAACGCCTTGTGTGTTTGTTCATCAATGTTGAAGACCTTCCATATTTATTATATTTTAAGGACTTGCAGAAACAACCAGATGCAGGTGTTCATTTCACAGTATTTTATTATTTTTTTTCCTTGTTCAAGTTTGTCCAGTAAGGTTCTCTATCCAACATAAAATGTTTTTGTTTATTCATGTTTTTTAATACAATTTGATGGCAGTTATTTATTCTCCCTACGAGGTGTCTTGTGTTTTCTTCCACTCAAACAAGATTCTCAAACTCGGGTGTTAAAGATTCTATTTTACTGATTTTCAATCTGAGTGTCATCCGTTCCCGTCTGTGATCACTATTTATAATATCCATCTCTTGTTTAAGGAGTTAAAACTCCCGGGCAGGAATGTTACAGGAAGATAATCAACACTGGTTTGCTAACAGCTCTTCTATGGTTCTTGTCCATCAAACAAGTTCTTTCTTGTCCTGTGGCAGCTCTATACATTGTTCCCTTTTTTTTTGTCAAGTCAGTACTTACGATTTATTTTCTCCCAGTTTCTGTCCTGAAGACATTACTGGAAAACGCATTATGCTGACTTATTAATAGCTGCCACAAAAGATCCTCTGTATACAGTAAATATTAACCATTAATCTTACAGGGTATGTTTCTCAACATTAGCTTGTTTTTCTGTTTATATAAACCATTCTAAATCATCCTTTAGCTCACTTCAGAGGAGGTGTACAGTATTGTTCTGGATCAGATTTAACCAGAAAGCTACTAAAGACATCAGTTTATTGCACCTGAATAAATCTGTCCTGCTGTTACATTGAGAAAGAACGAGACGTTAATTAACAGCCTCTCAGAGAATTATGTTTTGTCTCGATGCTGGACGAACACCAAGTGTCTCTGAACATTTGTGTGTTATAATGTTTACAGCAAAGGTCTAATGTCCAGTCCGTGTGCGAGTACACAGGGTTCATCCATCATGCGAATCCCCCAGTGGGCTTGTAGCCAGGCCGTGACGTGAGATATGATGATGTTTGTTGTCATTCCTTTCAGTTTATTTTTGACTCTTGTGTATCTGTGCACACATTATATATAGTGTGTGTGTTTTAATGTTTTATGATATGACATTTTGTGTGTGTTTTATACATGGGTCATTCTACAAAAAAGGTGGGATTTGAGACATAAAAATCTGAAATGTATTTCTTCTTTCACATCTAGAACTTCTTTAATAGCAATAACTTAAACTTTATGAATCTACAAAAAGTATAGCACATTTTACACATTTAATGGTTATTTAATAACCAGTGTTATTACTACCTGGTAACATGACAATGACAACTTGGAGTAAAATTATTACTATTTACAACATGGCTTTCATATGTACGACCACGTGGTTTTCAATCATCATTCAAAATCAGTTAATTTAGATTTAATCAGTTTTTGACCGTCATAATTATAAAGTAACACCGATGACAGACTTAAAAGCTTTGAATAAAAGTCCAAAATAAATGATGTCATTCCTAACAAATGAAGCGGGACAGCTGATAAACTTCATATTATTATTCATGCTGATTTGGGTGTTTATAAGATATTGATGTTATTGTGAATTAGATTTGTTTTAGGAAATAAATCTTAGACGAAACGTATAAAGTCCCACTTTGCTGTATGATCAAAGTCACAAGACGTTCCATGAACTTCTCTTTAATCTACAGTTTAAATACTGGAACATTCCAGAATGTAACCGTCTTTATCTCGCGCTCTTCTTCTCTGCTGCACGTGCGCGCGATTTCCGCATCTGATCCACCGTTTATTTTTCTACAATGACCCATGGTTTATTATATTAAAACATTTTGGATATGCATGTATTTATTATGTGTTTGTGTTTACACACACACACACACACACACACACGGACGCCCCTCAGAGACGAAAGCTGATTGGATGACGGAATAAATAAAATAATTAAATGATTAAACTTACTATTAAGTTTAAATATATAAAGTGTACAAGTTACATATTTATATCTAATTATTTACAATCGGTTTGTTCGTGTAATAAAAATAACAGTATATGGAAATAAATAAGCCTGCACGTTGGGTTACGTAACGCGTGACCGCTGTAGCCCCGCCCCCTCTTCGAAAATCCACCAATCGATGGTCAAAACGTCGCCCCTGGAATGACGTAACCCTCGCGAGCTGTATGGCTCGCGCAACATTGTATCCTTCGGTGGCGAAGGTGCAGCGTTAGGTGCGCTCGCGCTTCCGTTTGGGGAATTATTATAATAAAATTAATTACAGGTTTATTTTAGAAACAACAAACAGAAGAACTGTGGGGCCGCTGCGTTAGTTATCTTTAAGCGTTAATCCTGTAGTAGAGCAGTAAGTTCTGTCTGTCTGTCTGTCTGTCTGTGTGTGTGTGTTTAGCCATGGTGCTCCTAGCAGTGTTTACTCGGCAGCTCCACAGGAACCTGGTCCGGCAGGTCCGCTCGGTTCCGGTCCGCATGTGTAACCTGTCCGCGTGCTCGAGCAGGTTCGTCCTGTCCCAGAGTAAGTGTTTCTCTTTAATCATTACGTCATGTGTGTTTATGATTTTTATTCCTGAGTGAGACACGACTGTAGATGTGTCTCTAACAATGTCCTGGTTTATTTAAATGATCAAAGCTTTTGCATTACTGAACTTATATATACACTTCCATGCAGAAGTATTTAACCCCCTCTGTGCGCGCGCGCGCGTGTGTGTGTGTGGTTTGCAAAATAATTGACAAATTATAAAAACAAACAAAAAAGAGGTAAAAATAAAACATTGTGAAACTTTGCTGAGATTAGTTCTGGTACAACTTGATCAGAACTGGTTGAATAGAGACAACATGTGTTTGCAGGTAAGAGTGCAATTAAGTGTCACGTGATCTCATCATAACTACAGTCTGGAGGGGAAAAAATGAATAAAAGTCAAGTCGCTGGAAGTCTTGGACGTCGATTGATGTTTGTTGTACGTCATGAGAAAAGCTTTAAATAAAACCGACTCGGGTGACATCAGGGTCTCGGCTGTATCGAATCGTCAGGATCGTGTGTGTATCAACATGTCTTGTGTGGATCAGGAAGGTTTTCTAATGACGACTATCTCAGAAAAGAAAAGAATAAAGCCATGCTTGTAGTAAATTAATGTGTCTTTAACACACACTATGTCTGAATGTCAAATCATTAGATCAGATGTGTGTATCGTGAGCGGTGCAGCGTTCTCAACACGATGCAGATTAGCATTGTGTTAAGGTGCTTTAATGATCAAAGCAAAATTCTTCGAGCTTATCTAGAAATGAACACCGATGGAGACGGAAGCGTATCAGCCTCCATGTGGTATGTGATGTTGTAATGAGCTCTGAATTGATAACACGGCTATAATACTGGCCTACTGTACTGACAGGAGACAGCAAGGGGTCATGACACACTACACCCGGCTTTATATAACAGGCTTTTTAAGCTTTTATGTCACATGATGCAAAACCTCATATTCGTGGATATCTTGCTCAAACTAAAATAGAAAGCTTGATGGTGTACCATGATGTTAGCAGGTTAAAGTGATTAAACAGGTTTCTTCTGTTTGTAATGATTTTCTATATATTTGAGGTTTATTGTACTGGCTTTATCAAGAGAGACGTAGAATTTACAAGCCTACATCACTTCGGATCTTTTTCTGTAAATTCCTGAATCATCATTTGCTCGACTTGATGCTGATGTAATTAAAATGCATAATCTAAGGAGAGATAAAAGACATTCAGATTGCACTAGTTAAAGTGGACAGTGTCTGTAAACAGACCTCTAATCAATATTTATTGCGTAAAGGGGTGGTTTATTTTAGAAACAACAAACAGAAGAACTGTGGGGCCACTGCGTTAGTTATCTTTAAGCGTTAATCCTGTAGTAGAGCAGTAAGTTCTGGGTTTGTAATTGTTGGAGCCCTCTGCTGGTTGCAGGAGGAAGTACTGGTGCAGAGAGAGAATAATATAATAATAATAATAATAATACATTTTATTTATAATGCACTTTATATTTGAAACAAATCTCAAAGTGCTACAAAATTAATTCGACCCGAAAGCTCTGATAAAAAGATAAGTTTTAAGACCAGATTTAAAAGCATCAACAATATGCAAAACTGACTCCGCCCCCACATCGCTCGCTCGCTCATCGTCTATACTGATTTTGATAAAAATGAACTTCACAGGAATGAACACATTCCATCATGAAGTTGCTACGGCACTCTTACAAGGTCTTTAGTAACCTTTATGGATCATTTTAAACACGACTGAACGGCATGCGATATATACATATGACCAATATTACACCATGTAAAGTGGACGTCCCAATCATGATAGTCCAGAAAGTGACACTTTAAAAGCGAGTCATGATGCGTGGGGACTTTTTTGTCACCTTGGGAATTAAACTTGTATCTTGCGTAGGCGTAATAAACATTGATCTTGTTCTAAACACTGTTTAACCCTGTGTACATACTAAACTTTCTGCTTATTTTATAGACCAACATAAACCTTGTGAAATAAGCGTATCTACACATAGAGCATGATCTGATCTGTTAATGCTGTTGGTGATTTCCCCGTTTTTTATTTATTTATTTTTTTTTATTTTTTTTCCCTCAAGATATGTTTAAGGTGTTTGTAGTAAAACGCACAGAAAATGTTCAATGTTTAATGATCGCTACTGGGGATTTTTTCCTTTCACGTCTTCAACCTAATCCGAGGTTAAGGGCCGCCTTCGTGCTCTGGGATTGGCTCGCATTTCACTCTCTGTCCAGTCATGGATGAGACGTTTAACCAAAGACGTCAGCTTGCTAACAGATTGACACACATGCTTTTATTTATTGATTTGAATCGATTAAACGCCTGTTGGTGACATTTGTGCAGAATATTTCTTTTTGTTTGTTTGAAAGCTGCTAGTTAGGATTGGTCACCTAGTTAGTAACTAGTCTTCTGTAACGCTCACTAGTCATGGAGGAGGTCTCTGAGTCTGGAGTGTTTTTGAAGTGAAAATGATTCCAAATTCTGAAGTAATTGAGACTGAGCTCTATCCTGACACCTGCTGGACAATAATTGTTACTACATCACTCACCTCAGCTGTGTCTCTTCATGTACTGTAGGTTCTGTGGTCTTTTACATTAGTGAGTACGGCACGAAAAAGTCGCCTTTCCTTATTTTAATGTAAATAAAGTGAAAACTTAAACATAAATATGATATTAACAATAATACATAAAAATACCTAAAGTCATTCTATATAACTAATATCACTTGTGTATTTTGGACACGCGGACAAATACAGAACTACATCATGTGTGCTGGTTTATATTATTATTATTACACATCGAGCGACACATAAATCATCAGAGGGAGTCAATTGGAAACAGGTAGTCAGAATTTAAAAAAATAAAAGCTTCTGATTGGCTGAAATTCAGCGAGCGGAATGTTGTACGTGATATTGATCACATGCAGGAAATACAGTTTGCGATCAACGCGAGTGTGAGTTTGATGGAGTAAGTGAGTTTTTAAGTGAACAAAAATAAAATCTGGTGCAAAACTCATGAAAATACCAAGCATGTTTAGCTCCGCCTCTTCGTTACACATCATGTGAGTGACAGCGGAACACCGTGAATGAGAGAGAGAGTGAGTGAGTGAGTGAGTGAGCTGTACAGTGTAAATGAAATGTAAAGGGAAAATGGAAACAATATTACTCAAAATAACATTAAGTATGATTTCATTTCTTCTTCTTTGTAGTTTAATGGTGGTTGGAATGCAGTGGGTCACATTACCGCCACCTGTAGGTCTGATTCTCCCTCGCCGCTGTTCCAGCTGTCCAATGCAGCCTTCCCTGATCTCGTCTTCACGTCTCTGCTCTGTGTCCTGAACTCCTCGTCTTTTCATTTAGTCAATAAGAATAAATTTTTTTCATCTGGGTTTTTTTAAGGGAGCGATCCGGTGAAGGTGTTCCCGTCAGAGTTGATGTGACAAAAGTGTTGAACTAATGTTTATTTTTGGTCACAAATTAAAAAACCACATCGTCACCGTTCTGTCGGAAAACGTCTTTAACAGTGAACTTCTCGAATGTCACTTACTTTTGCAGTAAAGTTACTGAAGGAACGCTCCGTACACGCGCAGTCACAATGTTATAATAAACAGCACACGCGTGTTCGAGACTGACGGACTCGTACATCAGGGTCTCGCTCGGTAAAACTTACTCGAACATTTTGCTCGTCTTGCACAGCGCACTCAGACCGAGTTACTCACAATCTGAGGTTCCACTGTGTGCATCATATATAATACGGTTCTGCTTATTGTGTCCAAGTGGGCTGATCACATCTACATTTTAGGGCTGAAACGATTCCTCCAGTAACTCGATTATTAAAAATGATGGAGGCGAAATCTTCTGCCTCGAAGCTTCTTTTAATTAATTGTAAACACTCACGTTATGTTTTCGTGC
>JAQQZT010000002.1:31233096-31249447 GCA_030068275.1 Clarias platycephalus | reverse complement strand
TCATTTTTGTGAAGCTGCTTTGAGACAATGACGATTGTTAAAAGCGCTATATAAATAAAATTGAATTGAATTGAAATTGAATTATCTTTACCTCTTAAACGATCCTGTACGCTTAGTATATGAGACAGCGCCCCCTCCTGGTGATCTATTATTTCACCAGGTTTAAAGACAGCACGGCTGTGAAGCCGAATGTGTCGCAGCACTGCCGCCATAAATACTGATCTGTCTGTCTGTATTGCTGTTGTTGTGATGTTTAGGGCCACTGGCGCCCCCTCTGGCAGAAGTGGGCATCGCATGGTGCTGTGTAAAAGGCATCTGCTGGTTTTTGGAGGATTCCACGAAAGTGCGAGGTACAACACACATTTAGATTTTATTCTTTTAAAAATTTTTTAATAAAAACATGCAGCATTTATTTCCTCTGCAGCATCGACGGTTTATATTTTAGTTATAATAAATTCATATATTTTAGGGTACTTGGTCTGTAATTTTATTGCTATATCAATTTAATTATACAGTTATAATATTATAATTCTGTAATATAAATCGTTGTGTTTTGTTATACGTCTGACTTTAATGCAGAGTTTAAGGGCGTCGCACCGAGGCATCTCATCATCATCATCATCAAAGCAATTGTGACGAGATTAATTTCAGAATAACACTAAACCCTTTCACGTTGCACTTGGTGATTAAGTGTCTTTATTTCTGAATAAGGAAACAAAATCCAAAACAGGAATCAGAGTCAGTAAACAGTTTGTTGTCAGCCAGTGAGTTGAGATTGTTGTCAGCCTCTTGAGTTGGGATTAGGGCTGAAACTTGATGATTTCTGATGTGATTTTTACAAAGTAAAAACATGAATTTAAAATAAACGCTGCATGTTGTGGCCATCCATGGGCTCGTCCCATCAGCCCTGAACTCTGTGTTACCATGTGTTCAGGGATTATATCTACCATAATGATGTTCACTCATTTAACCTGGACACCTTCACCTGGTCCCGACTGACACCATCTGGCTCCGCCCCCTCACCACGCTCCGCCTGCCAGATGACAGCCACGCCCGATGCCACCGGGGTCATCATCTACGGAGGCTACTCCAAATCTGTACGTCTGTTTTATAATTTGGTTTTATTATAAAAGAAAATGGTTTCTCATAAAACAGAGAGAACGGTTTGGGACTATATGAAGCCTTTGAAGATGTAAACGTGTGAACAGTTTTAGCCTAGCTTTACACCCTCAAACTCTCAGCCTTGGTAATTTACCAGTATTGATGTTTTTGTATTATTTTTTGTTCATTGGAGTCGGCATCTGTCTACATGTTGGTGAAGAAAAGAATCAAACGGGAAGTGAAATAATACTAAAGATAAACATTTCACTTTCTTATCAGAGAGCCAAGAAGGATGTGGATAAAGGAATCATTCATTCAGACATGTTTCTGCTGAAGAAAGAAGGCAAAGAAGAGCAAGGTAACATTCACGTATAATCCAGATTAAATGAAGAGCGAGGTAACATTCACGTATAATCCAGATTAAAGACCAGCTAGGTAACATTCACGTATAATCCAGATTAAAGACCAGCGAGGTAACATTCATGTATAATCCAGATTAAAGACCAGCTAGGTAACATTCACGTATAATCCAGATTAAAGACCAGCTAGGTAACATTCACGTATAATCCAGATTAAATGAAGAGCGAGGTAACATTCACGTATAATCCAGATTAAAGACCAGCTAGGTAACATTCACGTATAATCCAGATTAAAGACCAGCGAGGTAACATTCATGTATAATCCAGATTAAAGACCAGCGAGGTAGAATTCATGTATAATCCAGATTAAAGACCAGGGAGGTAACATTCACGTATAGTCCAGATTAAAGAAGAGCGAGGTAACTCCTGTTAAACAGCTATAGAGGAGCAAAACAACTCCTGTTCATAATCCAGATCAAAGAGGAGTAAAATTTGCTCATAATCCAGATGTTCATGAGGATCTCAAATATTTATTAATAAAGACAGTGTTTATAAAGCAGGTATAAAGCAAATCAAAATAACATTAACAAGTTGCATGAAATGTTCTAATACCGTGACAGTAACTTATAGTCTTATAACAGTTATAACAGAAATTACTTCTGAAGTTAAAGTGTTTATAGCATTTATATATTAGTACAAGAGTCAGAATTACGCTAATGGAATGTTATAAATAATATAATAGATGTAACAGTTATAATTAAAATATAATTATTAAAGGTATAGTCTTGATAGATATGATTAATATAATAATTAATACAGATGCAGCATTTCCTGAACAGGAGTTATTGATTACAGACTGTGATTATAAACATTTTCATAAAACATTTTGAATTCAAAACAAGTCAAATAATATTAACAACAGTGATCAATTAATACTGGTAAAGTAAGTAAAATTAGAAACACAAGTTATAGATGACATTTAATTCCTATGAATATGAATAGTGATGTAGTGTTTGTAGAAGTGCAGGTATAAATAATGGCACCGCTGTGCTTGTGTGTAGAGAAATGGTCGTGGAGTCGCGTGAACCCGTCGGGTGTGAAACCTCCTTCTCGCTCGGGTTTCTCTCTGGCCGCGGGGCCGGGAGGACGAGCGATCATCTTCGGAGGAGTGTGTGACGAGGAGGATGAGGAGACTCTGGAGGGAGAGTTCTTTAATGACCTTTACCTGTATGACATCAACAAGAACCGCTGGTTTCCGGGACAGCTCAAGGTACAAGACATCACACTGCTCACAAGTTTTATTAATAAAAAAAAAACTTTTAATAATCTGACATCACTCCCCTATTTGTGTGAACAAGGGAACCAAGTCGGAGAAGAAAAAGCGCCGGCAGGGGAAGAAAGCAGGAGAAGATGGAGGACAGGAGAACGAAACGCAGCCGGGGAGCGGTGAAGCGGCGGAGCAGCCGACGGAAATCGTGAAGGAGATCGTGACTGAGGATGGAACGGTAATGACCATAAAGCAGGCGATACCTACGGCTCAGGAGAGCGAGGAAGAAGAGGACGACGAGGAGGAAGAGCAGGAGGAAGGAGGTGCGGCCGCTCCGTCCGTAGAGCCGTGCCCGAGGTCGAGCGCCATGGCGGCGGTGAAACACGGGAAGCTGTATTTATATGGAGGCATGTTCGAGGTGGGAGATCGTCAGTTCACCCTGAACGACCTGTACTGCCTCGACCTGCACAAGATGGAGCAGTGGGAGGTGCTGGTGGAGATGGATCCCAGTACGTCCTCAAGAGTTCTTGTAGAGGTTTCTGTAGGGGCGGGGCATTAGGGCCAAAACATCTGCCTGATATGGATCAGGAGAAAAAGGAACATGAAATATATCATAATGTAATATTGCATGATCATATCGTTTAGCCCTACATTTAAATAGATTTTTATTGATTTGGTGGAATATTTCATCTTTTGTTACTCTCACATTAGTAAGAGAAAACCACTGTTACAAAAAAAAAAATCTTTTAAAATATACAGTATTTATTTATGTTCCCCCAAATTAGTTGTTTATTTGCAGTATCAGCATGTAACACTATAATTTGCTTGTTTTTAGTTTAATTGTTAAATTTCCATGCAGTTTAATCTATTTATTTGAGAATAAAATATGATGCACAAGAATTAATCACTCTTTAAATTAATATTCATTCATGTCAAGAAGATTTATTTTAGCATTTAATATTTAAAAATTGTATGCAGTGTATATGAAACTTGTTTATTGTGTTGAATGTTTACTTACAAACACGTGTTCAGATGATTTCTTGCTGTCATTACAGAAACTCAAGAGTGGTTAGAAGAATCGGAGTCAGAAGACGACGGTGAGGAAGAGGAGGGTAAAGCGGGAGAGGACGAGGACGAGGATAAAGAGTCCTCTGAGGATGAAGAGGAGAGTGATGATGAAGGTGGTAAGACTTTAAAAACCTGGGGGACGGCACAATTTTTTATTTTTATTTTGTCTTTGATTTAAAGGAAAAAATATGAAATGGCTTTTCCTGTTCTTTGTAAAATTTCTTGGCTTAATAGTTTTTAGGTTCATTAGTCAACATTAACAAATGAGGTAAATAAGTTTCAGCATCCATAACACCAGAAAAATATTTAATAAAATATGTTGTTCTCATATTAATTAAACAGAAACAAGAAATAAACACTACAGGTCATAAGTAACTTTACATTACGGCATTTGGCCGACGCCCTTAACCAGAGAAATGTACATTTTTATCTCATTATAGATCTGAGCAGTTGAGGGTTAAGGGCCTTGCTCAAGGGCACAACAGTGGTAACTTGGTGGTCATTAGGTTTGAACCTGGGACCTTTCCGAACCGTAGTTCAATGCCTCAACTACGGAGCTACCCCTGACCCGAATGAATGAAGGGTGCCAATATTTATACCTGGAGTTCAAACAGATGAACAAACTGCAATTTTAACTTATACAGTACATATAAGTTTATTAACTATATGATCCGTAGATTCTCTGTCCAGCAGGGGGCGTTAATGATCGCCTCGTAAACACTCTCTCGACATGGATTTTCCCACTCTCAGTGAAATGCTTTATGTTAAAGGCGGCACCAAAGTTTCGTAATATAATATAATGTGCCTGAAATAATAACACAAAAATTCAGATCTTTCATGTCTTTATTGAGGACAACCATACAAATTGGAGTTAATGCCATCAAAAAAGCTAACTGGAGTCAGGTGTTAGCATACTTCTAGTCTTGTTAAGAAAATTAGTTTGGAGGTGAGGACTGAAAAAAAAAAAAACCTCACTCTAATGTGATCCATGCCTCACCAGAAAGAGCTCTCAGAGGATCTGCGTTCAAGAATTGTTGATTTACATAAAGCTGGAAAGTGTTACAGTGATTATAAAGACTTTAGAAATTCACTAGTCTACAGTTGGGCAAATGGAGACACTGGGACTGTGGCTACTCTACCAAAAAGTGGACGTCCAGTCAAAATGACCCGAAGAGCACAACGAAGACTCATCACTGAGGTAAAGACACGACGCCGAGTGACAACCAAAGATTTGAAGGCATCATTAGAGCTGGTTAACGTCTGTGTTCATGAGTCTACAGGACGTAAAACATTAAACAAGTGAGGTGTCCAGGGCAGAACACCACGAAGGAAGCCGCTGCTTAAAAGAGCATCGCTGCACGTCTGAAGTTTGTGAAAGAGCACATTGACACTCCACAGCGATATCAGCTAAATGTTTTGTGCACTGATGAAACTAAGATTGAACTGTCTGGAAAGAACTGGTTGGGTGATGCAACTGGACAATGACCTGAAACACCAGAGCAAGTCCACAAGTCCACCGAGTCAGAGCCCAAACCTCAACCCCATAGAGATGTGGAACGACCTGAAGAGAATCAAACACATGAGACGTCCAAAGAATGTGACCGAGCTAAAGCAGTTCTGTCAGGACGAATGGGCTAAAATTCCTCACAAATGACGTCCAGAGCTACAGGAAGCGCCTGGTTGAGGTCATCACTGCCAAGGGGGCGGGGTCAATCAATTAATTCCAAGGGTTAATTAAATTTTTTTCCACTACCTTGACCTTCCACTACCTTGAATGAATAAATGAATGAATTTTTTTGTGTTATTTTAGGCACATTATATTTGTCAATACTCATGACTTGGACGAAGATCAGATCACAAATTAATGCAGCAAACCATGAAATTTCAAAAGGTTCAAATACTTTTTTTTTTTGCCACTGTATGTTTTATTCTAGCATCGTCTAGGGGCACTAAACCAAGAAGTGATGCCATTGTGTGCCACTATACCACAACGACTTGCTAACATTAGTGTTTAAATTATTAATGAATGACGCATCACACATTTTAATCATTTATAGTTAAATTAAATGACAAATTTTTAAATATATTAACATTACCATCAAGCTTACTTACTTAATCCAAAAAAGTTTGACAAGTGTGAGATGAATGAAAACCCTTTCTTTTCTTTTCTTTTCTTTTCTTTATTTTGCTGTTAGTAATAGATTTATTTAGAACAGTGGACGAGAAGTACATTGCAATTTAGCAATTAAAAATGTAAAATCCTACATTGTGTTCTAGTTTTTCGTTTGTCACACTTTAAGGTTTTGGTTGAACTTGCCTTGTACTTGTTACAATCAACGTTTGGTAAATGTAAGTAGATTATAGTGATGTTTTAAATGTCCACTGGAGAGTGCTCTAAATGCAGTTTAACACCCAAAGGGAATCGTGATCCCTAACTCTCGTACGTCCACGCTCGTGTGTTGCAGAGGATGAACATCCACCAGTAAAGCCCGGCGAGAATGTGACCGAGTATCAGAGCCGGACTGAGGCGTACTGGCAGCGATTGGCCCGCACCAACATGGGCCCTGACGCCAAGGACAAGAAGGTCAACAAAGTGGGGCTGGCTATGGCCAAGGTGTTCTTCGAAGATCAGGCATAGCTGAGGGTGTTTATAATGTGTGTAGATGTGAGAGAGGGAGAGTGTGTGTGTGTGTGCATGTTTGGTTCTATTAATGTCTGTGTGCATGCTGAAGTATTACCTTTATGATATAATGAAAGTGTGTGTGTGTGTGTGTGTGTACAGTTATACATGCCTGATTTTTCAAAAGCAGCATTTTCTATTTTCTTTGACATCTGTGAGGAGTTCTGCTCAATAAAATCTTTTATTTCACGTGTTTCATGATTTTGTGTGGAAAGGTAAAATTTTCTGTGTAAAATCTTTAGTTTGTCCAATGCACCAGGGTTTAACCAAAATCTAATAAATAAACATATATTACTAGCTAGTATAATTTGCCATTATGCTCATTGTTGATACCAGATAACATTTTTTGGGCTGCATGGTAAATTTAATAAACAAAACTGAGAGACAATGGAATTCAGCAGTTACGTGAGGACAAGTTACTGAAACTGAGCTAGAATGATTTTAACAGCTTAGATACTTGAGGTTGTATCATTATAAGTAGATTCTGACTGTTACATGATAACACTGAGAATAAAATTCAATAGTTAAAGAGAACAGTTTGATAGTGAATCGTTTGCCTAAATATGGAAATAGATGAAAAGTAGCAAACTATCAATTGGTCAGTATGCTAGCTGCTAATATTACCACAGAAGATTTCAGAAACATTCCGACATTTTCGACTCCTACATGGTAGGTTTAAAATCCTTAGGTTTTATCCACTTAGCTGACTTTAGCTTGCTAGCCAAATCAGCTACAGTGGCTTTAGGACAAGTTACTCTGGCTAATTTAACTACTGTTGTCTGCTCCCAGACTCAAACTTCTTAATCTACTTAATCATCTTTCTCAGTTAATATCTAATCTAGAAATCACCGTCATAAACATGCTAGCATTAAACCATGGTGCTATGCTAGCTGCTGCTATACAGGTAATGACGTGATTGAAAGGAAACAACAGCTTAAAATCTAATAAAAATCTAGTAGTGCTCGACTGAAAATAGTCATAACTGGATATTACATAGCTAGTAATTTAACGTACAGTACATGATGCTGATAGTTTAATGCTTATTTCTAATCCTTGACATGTTCGCTACAGTAATTTATTTCCTTAATTAAACTTACCTCAATAGCTATGCTGGCTTTTGCACAAACTATCTAGTATGTTAGCTCAATTTGTTGGCTGTTACCAACAAATGTCTTATAGCATTTTTGCTCAATCATTTTCTTGAACGTCTATAAAATGTCAATGTTTAGTGAAGTCTTAGCCATTAAAATATCTTTAGAAACATGCTAGCTAGAGTTAAAACAAGTCAGTATGCTAAGTTTCTGAAGATAATAAAATTGCCCACTAGCAGACTGAGATACATTATAGTTTTAATGACTGCAGTAATGTTTAAATTGGATTTTAGACAAAAAAAAAGAAAACATATACTACAGTCGTGAAAAGGAGGTAAAAGAATATATTTTACCAGAAAAATAATAGATTGATAGATAGACAGATGGATTAGGGAACATTACCCACCAAATATCTGAAATATTGAAAATTCAATTTAGTGGCAGTATTATTACAAAATTGACACTCAAGCATGCAGTTTATCAGCTAGTGTTTATAGTCTGTCCATCATGAAGTCTGTGCCAATCATGTACAGTAGCCGCCTCACAACGTATAAGATCATAAATCAGATACAGGTTAAGAGCTTCAGTTAATGTTCACATCAAACCTCAGAATGAGGAAAAGCTGTGATTTCTCTAACCGTGATATGGTTGTTGGTGCTAATTCGAGTGTTTCGGAAACTGATGATCTCCTGGGATTGTCACACAAAACAGTCTTACATTTTTACTCAGTGTGGTGTGAAAGACAAAAGCCGTCTGAAGGTCTGCAGGCTGAGACGCCTCAGAGAGTCCAGAGGAGAGTGATGAGACTGCTCTGAGCTGACTGGAAGTCCATAATAACTGAAAATAATCACGCTGTAGCTGTGGTGAGCAGAAAGACATCTCTGCATATACACCCTTGAGGTGGATGAGCTACAAAAGCAGAAGACCACATCAGGTTCCTCAGAGACTGGACGTGGAGAGAGCGGGTAAATGTAGATCAGATTAAGGTCGAGAACAGCAGCAGTAGAGCTGCAGAATATCTACTAGAAATCATAGATTCTGCAAACTAAAAGGCCTGACCTAATTTTTCATCCGGCTGAGCAGAATGAGGGACAGAGAAATCCTGATGAATAATGAATGCGGTACTGAGAGATGGATGAGTTTTACTACGATGCAAACGAGCCGAGCTGAGCCGAATCTTCTGCTCCTCATCATGCAGACGTTTATAACATAACAAAAAAAAAAGACTTGTTTTATATTTTTGTAGCTCTGATGTTCTATGGCACATGAAGCAGGAGTCATCAGAGGAGGTGTGTGTGTGCGTGTGCGTGTGTGTGTGTGTGTGTGTTTTAAGTAAAATTTAAACCCTGCAGTATTTTCAGTTGCCATGTTTTTTTTATTTATTATTTGAATAAAAAAAAAAATTCTGTTAATATTTTTCCGCCGTTATTAGTCAAGTAGCAAAAAAAAAAAAAATGTGCATAAGTCATGTGGCATATGTATTTACTCCTGTTGAATTTTATGGCACTTAATATCAATTAAATTGTTCACCAGCAGGATTATAAGGTACAAGAAGTCTTGGATAAAGTTCTAACAAATATCAATTAGGAATTTGTTAATAAAAAATAAAAAAACTGTGCCTAGAGGACACCATCCGTCAAAGTGAAGGAGGCGTGGCCTCTGTGTCTGTCAGTCCCAGTGAAGGAGGCGTGGCCCTCTTGCTAAATATTAACTTAATAGCTTTAAGTTAAGCGTAGCTAAACACTGGAACATCATAACGGTGGCCATTTTTGATAATGAAATTGGGTTCACGCCACCTCTCAGGCCCCGCCTCCAGAAGTCTGAATATCGAAATTTAGAAGAAAACAGGGTGTGATGTAAATGATAATATACTTATTCTTTGAGCTTCAGTATGTAAATTTGAACACTCTATGCTAATTGACAAAACCTGCTAATGAAGTACAGACTTTATTATTACCGACAGATTATTATTATTATTATTATTATTATTATTAAAATTATTTTATACAAAGTACTGTGATGTGATTTTTGTAGTCTCCCACCTTCAGACATCACTAAATTATTATTAAAAGTTTGGTGAGCGGTGAAAGCATCACCACACACACACACACGCACACACACACGCGCACACACATACACACACACACGCACGCACACACACATACACACACACACGCGCACACACACACACACACACACACACACACACACACACACACACACACACACACAGTGTAATCAGTTGATCTTAATGTGCCTCTGTTTCTTTCCTCTCTCATGAATTCCACCTCAGATTCAGAAAAACAGCCCATAATCCTCTCCCGCTTTGGGGACACGGCGTCACCCGGTGTGGCCGTTCTGTTGCAGTTAATCTCTGCTGAAATTTTCCTTGTGTCCCTGCAGAGAGAGAGAGAGAGACACACACACACACACACACACACAGTACACACACACTCTCTCACACACACAGACTTCAGAAACATTACTACATTTAAACAAGGACAAACAGAGGGATTATGGGACATTTTAAACCACTGAAACCCACACAGTAACACTGGTTGTCTTTATGTCTCTGTATAATCCCCTGATACACTAATGCACTTATCCCAGTGTTTCACTAGAGCTTGGACACCATCAAGGTAGAAAGTTTTCGCAGTACACTGCGAAAACTGTAATATGATTGGCTCTCAGAATGTATGATGTAAGATTCGCTTATCCACTAAGATTTTACAGCTTTGTGTTTCTTACAAGAATGCAGCAAAACCTTGAATGAATTTATTTGATTAAAAATTGCCTTATATAATATTACCATCCTAATACACCATCTGAAGCTGCTCAGCAGGGGGTAGGGAGATTTGTTGTTTTTCTTTACGCTTCTGGATCTGTGTGTGTGTGTGTGTGTGTGTGTGTTATTGAGAGATTGATTTAATGGAGTTAATATTAGCATAATTGTTAGAAGACCCCCACACACACACACACAGAGTGCATGTAGAAAAACACATTTTGATTGTTGGTGAATAAAGTAGGTATAGCCAGATGTTTTGTGGGCGGGGTCTTAATGGACCTGAAGAAGTTCTTTAGACTCTGAGTTAGTCTGAACTACTTGAAATGATTTTTATTGTCTTTGTTGTATTTTAAATTCCTTAATTTGAATTTTAGCTTAGCTTAGGTTGTGTTTAAATTTACTGTTTTTTTTCACAATTTTAATAATTATAATTTTTTAAATTGCAGTTAATGAAAAAAAGCTATTTTATTAAATTGAAATAAACAGAAAGGGAGTAAAGACAGATAGTAACTATCGATCCAAAAATATAAGGACTACTACTGCTACCAAGAATAATTTAGATAAAAATGTTTTTAATGTGCTATTTAATGCATGGAATCTTATTTAATTTATTTATTGAATTAGTTAATTATAATGAATGAAATTTTGCATCCTGTCAGTTTCTAGATAAAAAAAATCCTGTTTCACTGTTTTGTATTATAATTGTTTACATTTCTGTTTAGGGCAAAGACCTGACATCTGTAGGCTCGGTTTAATTACAGTATTGAAGAGTAATTAATTAATTAACACTAATTTTAGTGTGTTGTTTTGTGTGTGGTTTTATCTTTAGTTTTGTTGGGTTAAGAATTTTTTTTTTTATAGTTTCTAAAAAGGAACATGTACCTTGTAAACTAACAACAGAACAGAAAAATAACTACTACTGTAAACTACTACTACTACTACTACTACTAATAATAATAATAATTACTGTACATTTTCCCCTTGGCTGTAGTTCTTATTAAGGGTGACTCTGGCTAGATTATAGTAAATTACATACATGTTTGATATAACTTCATCGACGTTTAATACAAGACGTTTAAAGTGATAAACCCATTTTTGATTTTTTTAATGACCACAAAAACAAGAGTTTACTTTCAAACACTTTCATTATGTTCTCCACATAACTCAAAAACGAACAAACCCTCAGGAAAACAAAAGTTTAGAACGGAATAAGAGAAAAAGAGAGTAAAAGAAGTGGGCATGCTCGGGCATGCGATGGCCGACCGCAGGGTCGTGTTGCGTCCGTCCGGGCAGGATGGAGGTTACAGAGGAGATTTCAGCCACCGCATGCTTCGTTATCATCTCCAAACATCTCCCACACACACACGCATACGCACACACACACACACACACACATGTATCAAACCCAGCATATGGAGTGTGTACACCAGGCCTAAAGGCCATCCAACTGTACCATTTATACCAGACCATGTGACCAGTAACCTGCATCCGGTGCTGCTTTTAACACACTCTCATCGACTTCCTGTTCAGATTCGGAGGTGTGTATAAACGTTTAAAAAAAAAGGACTTATTTGAGTCGATGTGTATCTTAATTGTGTATTTTCATATCAGATTGCTAAGCAGCTAGCATGCTAATGCGCATGAAATCATTCACATGGTCACATTCATTGTGGTCGTCATATTCATTAGCAAAAACAAAATGTTAAAAATATGGCAGTTTGATAAAGCTAGTTGTGTTTAATATCTTGATTTCTTTTAAATAATCTATCCAGCAGTGCAGCGGGCGAGGGGTGTCTGAGGGTGTCGAGAGGTAAATGTAAAAAAAACTAGCTAGCTAGCTAATAGGCTGACTAGCATTACATCTTCTATATCCTTATACAATAAATCATTTACTCTTTAACTAGCTAGCTTCATAGTTAGCTAGCTAGTACAGATACTTCGCTATCATAATCTATACAATGGCTGTTAATTATTAAAACATTCAACAGAATTCAATAAAATAAGAATAATTTAAAATAAGTAAACAAATCCGGATCTGTAATTATCAGATCGTTGGTTGTGAACTTTTAACAATCTTCTTCTTTGTAAATTGCCTGTGCGATTGCCGCATGGTATTACTCGTCGCGATGCTGTACGAGAGTCCGATATGATCTCAACCGAATTCTCTAACAAGCTGTGAAGATAAAAATCTGAAACTAGATCTATGATTTCAGATCATAGAAAAGATCTATGATCTGAAACTAGGAAATAATTTACATTCTACGTATGTCATCACTCAGGAAATTAACTGGAACGCTAAATGCAAATACTATTCAAAGTAAGCTTTTTAAAAAAATGTTTCTCTATCGGCAATACCATATTTGTAGTCTTCCCAGGAGATTTTAGGCCTAGACCACACGTACACGGGTGTGGATAAAGAGGGATTTTTTTTCTCCTTCATCCTTAAAAAACTTTGTCTACAAAGAGAGACACACCATTTAAGCATGCAGGTGGCGATATAACCTTAAACCTAGGCCATGTGTCATGCTTTAACATCAGACACCAGAGACACGCCTCATGCGAATACGTCGTTTTTCCCGTCCACACGTCACCACTCCAATAAGTCCTGATCTCCCTTAAATCCTCTTTTATCAAATACTTTCTTCCTCGTCTTTTTCCCTCCATAAAATACTTATCACAGTGAACTCAATCTTTATAAATTCCCATTAAGAAATCGTGAAGCTATGGCGTAAATGACGATGTTTATTCGATGTCTGTCAGACGTGGGAAAAGATTAAAGTGACTAATAGAAAACGTTGAAAACATTTAAAAATGCACTCAAACAGTAAACATTTTAATTTAACTAAAATAGAATAAATGATTAATTGGCAGTATAGTTTATTTCTCATTTTGATCAATTAAACTGGATGAAAATAAATTGTGAATAAAATACTAATTAATTGTGCAGGATTTATATTTTGGATAAGAGATCTATAAGGAGTAAATAAATTAAACTTTGTTTAAACTGTAATCAATTTCAGTAAAAGTTAATTAAAGCATAAACATGCCAAAATAATACTTCACGAGGTGTAATTACTCGAGTCCCTTCGGCTCCTGAGGCTCGTGGACGAGGGTGTGTTAAACCCAGCGCTGGATTTCCGCAGGTCTCACCTCCTACCTGTTTAGTTTTTCCTCCTCGATTTGATTGCTATTTTTTCCTTTTTTTTTCAGAATCAATGTGGTGGGAGAAGAGAGGAAAATATAGATAAAGACAGAGAGAGAGAGAGAGAGAGAGAGTGAGTGATCAGTGACTCAGGCGGGAGATACAGGCCCCATACACACACATGCTATAAAAACACACACACTCAGCTCAGAGTCTTTAAGTTCAGTTAGCTGGATAGAAGAAAATAAATAAATAAAGTGGTCGCATCTCTTCGAGTGTTTATTCCCTTTTGGTTCGTCTCAGGTGTTTGTGTCCTGCTGAAAGATGATTTTTCTTTTTCTTTTTTTTGGAAAGACGTCACTGCAGTGCTGGAGTGGGTTCGATATTTTCTTCAGGGATCAAGAGAGAAAAAAAATCCACAAATAAATTAATTAATAAAAATAAAAAGCAACCGTATACTGCTTCCAAAAACTAGAAGACTTTTATATCCGTATTTGTCTCAGAAGGTAGCTTTTACAAAACTAAACCATACATCAGCATGCAAATTGGTCTCTTTATAAAACAAGGCAGTCGGCATGTTTTTCCAGACATCTTGCAAATAGCTAAAAAAATCTCTCTTTTTTTTTTTTGTTAGATTTTTGTAATAATTTTTCAATAAATATTTATTTTTTCGAAAGCAGCAGTTTTGAAAAAAAAAAAAAAAAAAAAAGTTAACAGTCTCTGACACTCTGGTGGACAACACTGGCTTCCTCGGGTGTGTGTGTGTGTGTGTGTGTGTGTGTGCAGTGAAGTGGGTGCTGACGTTAATTAATGGCACCCTGTTGGGGTTTAATACCTTACAGGAGACCGTGTGTTAGCCCTCGCCCAACATTCAGACGGTGTTTAAACAGCGGAGAATGTCGATGTGTGTCGTGAGTATGAGTCTGTTATTAAGCATCAGCAAAATATTATAGGATGATGCTGAATAAATCACGCTCATGGCTGTCAGTCTGACGTGACGTAGCAGTAGGACAGTTTACCATCAGCCGAGCTTCACCGTGTCATAAATACCTTTATGACAGTTCCAGTGAAAAAATATTTCAAAATCATTCAGTAGGAAAGTTGAGGTTTTATAAAGTCAAACAACATAATTGTGTAGGAGGAGGTGCGTTTATTTATGTGTATAGAAGGACAGTGTTGTAGTGGTTAAGACTGCGACCTCACACATGCGCATCAGGTGTGTGTGTGTGTGTGTGTGTGGAGATTGCATGTTCTCTTGGTGGAGATATTCAGTTTTGTATCGCGGTTTTCATCTCCACACTGACTCCAAAATCAACATTTATTACATTAATAATAGAGACGAACTGGTTTGATCGACCTGGGACCGGATTCGGCTGGTTTTCAGTTTGATCAGCTGTGACTCAGATGATGAGCCTCGGATATAACCGATTCAAGCTGCCGAGTGGTGCAACAGAAACGCTTTTTTGGATCATAATTATCATTATTATCATTATTATCATTATTACATTAAAATATGTGCAGATTAAAAATCTTCCAATTGTTCTTTTTCTTTTAAACACTGTGAGTGCAAATTAGTCTAAAGAATCAGAGTTATTCTCAAGAGTTCTTCAGGACTCTCAGAGTTATTGAACTTTTCCTGAAGGTTCAAGATCTTAAGAAAAAAAAAAAGATATAAAATTGGGACATTTATAAAATCATGATACTTAAAGAATCGTAATCAAAATAATCGAAAATACCGTATCTGGAGTTCCCTGGTGATTCCCATCCCTACTAATTGGCATTTGGAAATAGTCTGCTGTAGGTGTGTGTGTGTGTGTGTGTGTGTGTGTGGTGCCCTGTGATGTATTGGCACCCTGACCAGGGTGTACCCCGCTTTGAAAGCCTCCAGACCCCTCGTGACCCTGTACAGGATAAGTGGGTCAGAGTGAGAGTGCGTGAGGAACCCCCTAGTGGTGGAAAAGTGAAAGGACAGATAAACCAACGCAGTGATTTTCGAGTTCAATCTAATAAATCTTATGAACTAAAGCACGTTAAATAGTGAGTCACGTCTTACTTTCATGTCATTAATGCTGCATTATGTTTGATAGTTTTCCCATTAAACCGCTGAAATCATTATCTCCACATAATCGTCATCCTCCACGTTGCCGCGCGTGCAGGCCTCGTGTTTACTGTATTATATAATCAAATCTCCACCGTACGTCGTATGTATGATGTGAAAAATTCACACATTACATCGATACTGCGTTCCAGTGGGGTCAGATTCACCTGTGAGCTCACACCACTTCACACACACACACACACACACCTTTTATCTGGTACGTCAAAATTGCCACCTTTTATCCGAGCCCACTTACCAATAAAAACGACTAAACAAAGAAAAAAGCGATGGGAAAAAGTAAAAATCTAAATAAATCTAAACAAAACAAGAGCTCTTTGGAGAAGTGGAAAGGAAAAAGAAAAACGCTGAGCCCGGAGATGAGTGAGAATTCGTTTTTGTGTCTCCGTCCCTTCTTGTCTCCTCCGTCCTCGTGGTTTGAGTTTCCTCAAACCGGATCCAGAGATACAGCGATCAGACCCGATCCGTACAGCAGATAAACGAAGAGGGAGTGAAGGAAATGACAAGAGTCTTAAATAAAAAAGTGAATAAACAGAATGGCAACTCCGATGTTGAGCAAAATCACCATGACAACCAGAATTGAGCTGGAGCCCTGAGAGAGAGAGAGAGAGGACATCAATATTTCTTACATACGTACGTACACACACACACACACACACACACACACACACACACACACACACACACACGTACACACACACACACAAACGAACACACGCACACACACTCACATACCAACACA
>JAQQZT010000002.1:31107922-31118165 GCA_030068275.1 Clarias platycephalus | reverse complement strand
TTGGTATGGTTTTATATATAATTATAAGCAAAACATCAAATTAAAGAAGCGTTTAGCTTTTATCCGATTAATCGGAATAATAATAATAATAATAATAATAATAATCGCCCAACTAATCGATTATCAAAATAATCGTTAGTTGCAACCCTAATATATAATTTTTTTTCACAGTTATGAATTATTTCTTCTTATTATTATTATTATATTTTTAAAGGTGATTATAGAAGCTATAACTTCAACATTTTTTTTCTACATGAAGAAAAAAAAGAAACCCAGATAATTATTTTAGTTAGTCAGGCTTTCAATATTAATAATCTAAAATATAATAAATTAATGCAGGATATTTAAATATTAAAATGAGATTCTGATCTCCTGTTAATGTCGGTTATCTGATCTTTTTCCTGCCTTTGGAAAAGATTTTAATCATTGAAGGTTATCAGTAATATACACACTTAAGACCCGTTCGCCCTTTACATTAATTAACTTCTATACGAATATGTATTTATTTATATATTTATTCATGTTCTACTCTCAGGAATTAACAGCTTTAACCCTCAAGGCCGCCTTTATGAACTGGAGTTCGACCCCTTATGGCCGCTTCTCTACCCTGGTTACCATGGTAACGACCTACACTGTACAATATAAAAAACCCTCGCAACCTTATTGTTCTTTTCTGCACAATACACATTCATAACCATGACAGGACAAGGAAACTTCTTTTCAGTTCTTTTATTGCTGTTACAGGTGCTGGGCATGACCTCACACGTCTCTCTCTCTGTCTCACACACACACACACACACACACACACACACACACACACACACACACACACACACAGATATACTGAATTAGATAAGATTTATATGGTTTAACGAGTGTACATCATGCTGTGTTATAGAAAAGAGATCAAAGACAAGCTACGACCATAAATTGTAGGTACATTGTGATTGTGTAAAGCTGCTTTGCGACAATGTCTATTGTTAAAAGCGCTATACAAATAAAATTGAATTGAATAAATATTTTATTGAAAAAAAAAAAAAAAAACACACAATGATTAGCATTTTTTTGCCACAATATTAATAAATTCATCAAAGGAATTGTGAGTAAATGAAGGGTTTGGAGCTGGAGGCCGGATCAGCCTCCCACACACGCAGAGGTCTCGCCTACGAGCAGCGTTTTTTAAACACTCCTGCTGAATTAATTCAGGCTGTTTTAAAGCAAATTCTTCAGGAACTTCCTTTAACTGAGAAAAAACACACACACACACAGCGACGAGAGAGAAGGACAGAAACTCATAAGCTTATTTCATCATTTGATGGCCACGTTGTACGATGGTGTGTGTGTGTGTGTGTGTGTGTGTGTGTGTTGGAGAGTGATGACCCGAGCGCTGAGGTAGACTGTGACTTGTTGTCAAAGCAGAAAATGTACAACAACAAAATCACTAGTCTTCCACCGCGTGCAGGTCGACGTTTTCATCTTGATGCTCCGGGATCAGGAGTACGGTGTAACACACACACACACACACACACACACACACACACACACACACACACACACACACACACACAAACACAACACACACACAACACACAAACACAACACACACACAACACACACTCTCCCACAACATAAGTTAGATGTATGTTTTTACAGGCTACATAGCTTTAAAGACGTGACAGTCATGGCTCATAAACAGGAACAACAGTAGAATGAGGGGATTCTTAAAGCGCCACTGATTTACATTAGGGCCACACCTACTTTACACACAGGCCACGCCTCTTACCCTATGACAGATCCAGAGGTCAAGCCTCCTTACTCCCTAATAAATCTCTTAAATAAATTAAGCTAAAGCGTATGGACACACAGGCCACGCCTACTTTACTGAAACCTTCCGACACACAGGCCATGTCTCCTTCAGTAATACTTACACACAGGCCACACCCCCTTTATTGAAACTTATACACATACCACACCTCCTTCACTAAAATGTACACACAAGCCACACCTCCTTCACTAAAATGTACATGCAGGCCACACCTCCTTTAATAAAACTTACATAAAGGACACGCCTCATCTAGTAAAATTTAATGCAGGCCACACTTCCTTTACTAAAGCTTACATACAGGCCACGCCTCCTTTATTGAAACTTACACATGGGCCATGCCTTCTTTACTAAAATGTACACATAGGCCACACCTCCTTTATTGAAACCTTCAGACACACAGATGACACCACCTTTACTAAAAGTTACACACAGGCCACGCCTCCTTTACTAAAACGTACACACACAGGCCACGCCTCCTTTACTGAAACTTATGCATAGGCCACACCTCCTTAACTAAAACGTACACACAGGACACACCTCCTTTACTAAAACGTACACATAGGCGATGCCTCCTTTACTAAAACTTACACACACACAGGCCACGCCTCCTTTACTAAAACTTACGCATAGGCCACGCCTCCTTTACTCAAATTCCACACAGGCCACGCCTCCTTTACTGAAACTTATGCATAGGCCACGCCTCCTATACTAAAACGTACACACAGACCACGCCCCCTTAACTACAACTTACACACAGGCCACGCCTCCTTTACTAAAACGTACACACAGGACACACCTCCTTTACTAAAACGTACACATAGGCCATGCCTCCTTTACTAAAACTTACACACACACAGGCCACGCCTCCTTTACTAAAACTTACGCATAGGCCACGCCTCCTTTACTGAAACGTATGCATAGGCCACGCCTCCTATACTAAAACGTACACACAGACCACGCCCCCTTAACTACAACTTACACACAGGCCACGCCTCCTTTACTAAAACTTACACACAGGCCACGCCTCCTTTACTCAAATTTCACACAGGCCACGCCTCCTATACTAAAACTTACACACACAGGCCACGCCTCCTATACAAAAACTTACACACAGGCCACGCCTCCTTTACTAAAACTTACACACAGGCCACGCCTCCTTTACTAAAACTTACACACACAGGCCACGCCTCCTTTACTAAAACTTACACACACAGGCCACGCCTCCTTTATTGAAACTTATACACATACCACAACTCCTTCACTAAAATGTACACACAAGCCACACCTCCTTTACTAAAATGTACATGCAGGCCACACCTCCTTTAATAAAATGTACATGCAGGCCACACCTCCTTTAATAAAACTTACATAAAGGACACGCCTCATCTAGTAAAATTTAATGCAGGCCACACTTCCTTTACTAAAGCTTACATACAGGCCACGCCTCCTTTATTGAAACTTACACATGGGCCATGCCTTCTTTACTAAAATGTACACATAGGCCACACCTCCTTTATTGAAACCTTCAGACACACAGATGACACCACCTTTACTAAAACTTACACACAGGCCACGCCTCCTTAACTAAAACGTACACACAGGCCACGCCTCCTTTATTGAAACCTTCAGACACACAGATGACACCACCTTTACTAAAACTTACATACAGGCCACACCTCCTTAACTAAAACGTACACACAGGCCACGCCTCCTTTACTAAAACGTACACACACAGGCCACGCCTCCTTTACTGAAACTTATGCATAGGCCACACCTCCTTAACTAAAACGTACACACAGGCCACGCCTCCTTTACTGAAACTTACACATAGACCACGCCTCCTATAGAAAAAGTTACACAGGCCACGCCTCCTATACAAAAACTTACACACACAGGCCACGCCTCCTATAGAAAAACTTACACACACAGGCCACGCCTCCTTAACTAAAACTTACACACAGGCCACGCCTCCTATACAAAAACTTACACACAGGCCACGCCTCCTATACAAAAACTTACACACATAGGCCATGTCTCCTTTACTAAAACTTACATACAGGCCACGCCTCCTTAACTAAAACTTACACACAGGCCACGCCTCCTTAATTAAAACTTACACACACAGGCCACACCTCCTATACAAAAACTTACGCATAGGCCATGTCTCCTGTACTAAAACTTACGCATAGGCCACGCCTCCTTTACTAAAACTTACGCATAGGCCATGTCTCCTTAACTTAAACTTACACATAGGCCACGCCTCCTTTACTCAAATTTCACACAGGCCACGCCCCTATACCAAAACTTACACAGGCCACGCCCCCTTAACTACAACTTACACACAGGCCACGCCTCCTTTACTAAAACTTACACATAGGCCATGCCTCCTTTACTCAAATTTCACACAGGCCACGCCTCCTTTACTAAAACTTACACACACAGGCCACGCCTCCTATACTAAAACTTACACACAGGCCACGCCTCCTTTACTAAAACTTACACACACAGGCCACGCCTCCTTTACTAAAATGTACACAGGCCACGCCTCCTTAACTAAAATGTACACAGGCCACGCCTCCTTAACTAAAATGTACACAGGCCACGCCTCCTTTACTGAAACTTTTAAACACATAGGCCACACCTCCTTCAATGAAGCCTTCACACACACACAGGCCACGCCTACTTTACAACAAATTTACACATTGGCCACGCCTCCTTTACTGAATCCTTCAGACACACAGGCTGAGCGAGAGAATGAGATACTGTAGGAAACATCTTTATTTAACCCCCCCCCCCCACACACACACACACACATTTAAGACATTTAATACTGACATTTGTGTAAGGATGGATGAGTGTGTTGTTCCTCTCATGACACAAGACATGACACATTTCTCTGTCTTTCACCCCCCCCTCCCCTCCCCTCCCCCCTCCCCTCTCACACTCCGTCTGTCTCTTCTCTCCATCACGCCGTCCTGAAACACAACACAAACACACTTACACCTCGACCTTTCCCGCTCCTGCGTCTCAGAACCTGCGCGTGAGGTTTCTTACCCCCGCATGCTTTTAAAAGCACCACTGTTGTGTTTTTTTATTTATTATAATCAGGACCGAGAGCACGCCGGCTGTCTCTCAGTGAAATCCTGCGCAGGAAATGACGAGGCGTTGTGCGTTCTCTCTGTGCTGACCTCGGAAGGGGCGGTGCTTCATCCTGCAGATTCAAAATGGAGGAGGTGCTAATCATAGCGCTCATCAGATTATAGATTAAACCTAGCATAAAGGGTGGAGCGCTAACAAACTCGTAAATCTACATGACATACAGATTCACTTAGACAGATTTAATTAAAGATAGTTAAATGCTAAGTTCTGGCTTAATTGCTAAACTGCTAATAGTCTTAACTTTATAATGTTTACATTTAAACTGAACAAACAAATGTTTTACTTTCTTCTTCTTTTACTAACTCTCTCTCTCTCTCTCTCTCATATTTCTCTCCTTTTATCTACTCCTTCGTCTTTCTGTCTTACTACAGCTTTTTCTCCCTCCTTACTTCACTCTTTTTCGTTCTTTCTTTATCTCATATTCTTCTTTTCTTTATCTCATAGCCTCTCTATACCTTTTTCTTTAGACTTTTTTCATACCTGTTTTCTACTCTTTCTTTCTTTTTTCTCTCTTCCTCTCCATCTTACTCTCATTTTGTTCCACATTCTCTCTTTCACTTACTTTTCATCTCCTTTTCCTTCTCTTTCCATCCCTTATTCATCTCACCCTTTCCTGCTCTTTTCTGTCCTGTTTTCTCATCACTCTTTTTTCTATTTACCTTTTGTCTCTCTCTCAGACTTTCTCTTTCTTAAAAAAAAATCTATCTTTGTCTATCTTTTTTTAAAATGTATTTTTCTTGGCCTGTTTTTTGTCTTATTTTTCTCTTTAATCTCTATAATCTCTTTGTCTTGTTTTCTTTTTGTCTTCTTCTTCTTTACTTCTGATTCGGTTCTTCATCATGTCTCTCTCTCTCTCGTTTATTTTTTCCTTTCATATATCTTGTTTCTTGTTGTCTTTTTCTTACGTTCTATCCCTATTTTCTAGTTTTCTTTTAATAGTTCTTTCTCTCCTTTTGTCCTGTTGGCTATTTCTATGTCTTGCTCTGTCTCTTTGTTGTATTAGTATTAGTTTGTCTCACACCTTCTCTTTATTGCTTTCTGTCTTACTTACTTTATTCACCTCCTGTTTTTTTCCCTCTTTTGACCTGATCGTCCCCACAAAAAAAGCACACACACGTTTCCTCTCACAGAGTCTTTTTAAAGCTGTGTTTTGACGTTTTGATGTTTTGATCATGGCCGACCCTGTCAGAGCCGCGTGCGTCTCGTGAAGTTAAGGTTACATTCTGCCCATTCATTTTGTATAAGGCCTTGCTTGGCTAAACGCGCACAAAGCGCAGGCAGCGCCCGAGCGACCGGGCAACAATTGTGCCGACGTCGCCATTTGAGAGCCGTGACAGCTCAATTCTTCCGGCCGCTCTTTTTGGCCCGAGAGCCTCATTAGGAGGCCGGCTCGGCCTCACACGGAGGTGACGGATTGCTTTCAGAGCTCGGCCCTGGACGAAGCAAATGAGTTCAGATCAACCGCGGCTTTCCCATTAAAAAAACATATTAGCTCTAATAGGCTTCTGGGTTCGCCTGAGCTCTCCGCTCTCGTCTTCTCCTCCCTCGCTAAGCAGCCGAGCCTGTCTCTGCATGCACTTACACATTTACCAGAGATTTCCAGGAATAAAAAAAGTGACGGCGAGGTGAGACGGGTCGTCTTTTTTTTTTTTTTTTCCCCTCGTCCAGCCTGGAAATAATGGGCTCGGTAATGAACAGCAGTGCTTTATTAAGAGCGGTTAAATTACGCTCTTCTCTACAGGATGGACTCCTTTTATTCCCGACAATTGGAGAAATGAAATGTACGGAGTGAAGAAAGAAAAAAAGATCTGCGTCCGGGCGTTTAGCTCGACTCTCGTACCATCTGAATTGAGACTAATGTCCAATTACGCCGTCAGTGCTGTTGACTTGAATATGATGTGGCAATGAAAATTTTTTTTTTTTAGTAAGCGGATCATAACCTTTTTGTGACAATCCATGCTTGAGGGAGTTTAATTCTTTAAATTGAAAAAATATCTAATTTTTTAATGCTTCATTTTACAGGGTTATCGGCGTCCGCCGAACAGGAAAGGGCTAATTACATTTTACGCTCACTAATGATTAACCACTCTAGTACTGCATTAGCATTTGGTTAGTTTACAAAGTTATATCATAAATAATTAGCATTTATTCTATTTTACAAATATGCACTAAGTCTACAAAAAAAAATCAGCCTTTACTTTTCCAGTGCTTAAATATCACAAGAACATTGTTGCTAAGCAACTGGGCAATGTGACTCTTGAGTACTAGCAGGCTAGGCTAATCCCTTGGGCTAACGATTTACCTAACTAGAACATTTCTGTTAAGTCTTTAATATGAATAAATCACAAGTGGAAGTGACACAGAAACATCCGGAACGTCAACATTTCCCTCAGATGTGGTATTAAATGATGTCAATGACTGCCCGCAAACCGACTACAGGTGGCGCATGTTTGTAATTTTTTTATCTCGGAAATTGTGATCAACATAGTATCAATGCTAACACGTATAACAGTAATAGTAATATGTAGTAGTAAGTAGGATTAGCTGTGTTAGTATATTAGCTCTCAGTAGTGGTAGTATTATTTGTGGTAGTGCTAGTTTAATTGTACCAGTTGTATTACTTAGCAGTAAGATTCTCATTAGTAGCAGTAGTTGTCGGAGAATATAATATGAAGTGGTAACTAGGATTAGCTGTTTACTAGCAGTACTAGTATTATTGTTATTGTATTGTCATGTTAGTATTAGTAAGAGCAGCAGTAATCGCCATCATCATTATAGCCGTAAGTAATTTACTACTCATGGTAGTACTATACATGCTGGTTTAATAGTACAAGTGGTGTTAATAGTAGAAATAGTAGGAGTATTAGTAATAGTAGTATTAGCAGTAGGAGTATTAGTAGAAGTGTTTGCGTCTATCTAGCGGTATTGCTAGTAGGGTTACTAGTCTTATTACTACTCCGGTATCAGCCTTAGCTTTAGTATAATTTTTTGACAGAGAAAAGAAAAGGATCCCGGCGGGCGTTGTGTGTACACACACTTCCTGGAACATCACAGTCTGATCACATGTAACATTTTCCCAGAATGCCGTTCGCTGTAACACCATGTGTCTTTAATTTAATAAGTGTCCACTCAGAGTGTGTGACTCCATGCTGTATCTCTCTCTCTCTCTCTCTCGGTCCGCATTCGTCTCTCACTAATTCCATTCTCCTCACCTGTACGCGAGTGTTACCCCTGAGGCAAGACACACACACACACACACACACAGCTCGTTATTTTAAGACTGTCTCACTCCTTTCCCGTCTCTCTCTCTCTCTCTTTCTGTCTCACTTCCCTCATCTCAGCTTATATATTGCCTTCGATTGTTCTTTAATTTATTTGTTCTCCTCTTTCTTCATCTCCTTACTACCATTTCCTTCTATAATTTATCTTACTATATTTTTCTTAATTTGAATTTTTTCCTCTTTTTATCCCTTTCTTCCTGCCTTAACTCTTTTTCTGTCTTTCTTCTGTTTTTTCTGTCCTTCTTAGCCTTTATCTTTCCATCTTTTTATCACGTCCTCTTTCTCTTTCTCTCTTTTTGTAAATTACTCTCCACGCTCATTTCCCCTCGATCTTTCTGTAGCACATGGACCAGACTATGTTTTATCCCATAAGGCATTTCATGCTACAAAGTAAAATGTCACTTCCTGTTTCCTGTCAGGTCCCGAATGCAGGATTTGATCATTCCGAGGCTCTGATGTGTCCGTGTTGAGGAAGATTCTGGCCTGATTTGCGTGTTTGCGTTGCGATGTGTGTTGTGACCGTGTGTAACACTACATGCTGTAATTGGTTTTGTCGTCAGTGTCGTAAACACGCAGCGGATCGAGCCGAGCTGTCAGTCAGCGCCGTGCAGCCAGATTGGCCCGTAATTGGAGCAGCTAAGAGCATATGATTTTAGGTAATTGCCTTGATGAAGGGTCGAGCGAAGCAGCGCTTAATTACCTGAGCACGCTCGCTCGCAGGCGCACAGCGGGGAGCGGCCTTTTACTGCCTTTTTTTTTCACGCTGGTTTTTAAACCCCCCACTTTTTTACCTGACTAGAATTGAGGGGCTGTGTGGGAGGATTTACACTCCACTGTTCCTATTTTTCCACAAAAAAGAGACAAAACTCAACTGAGTATTTCGACATGTGTGAAAATCTGTGCAGCTTACTTCAGTCTTCACATGAAAAATCACATAAACAGTATGCTATTCATCGATTTTAGTATACTAGTAGCAGAAACAAATGTTATCAGCAACAGGATTGGTATTCTAGTATTACTAGTAAGTGATTACTAGCAGCAACAGTATTATTAGTATTCTAATATTGCTAATTGTACTAAAAGTTGATATTACTAACAGTTGAAATAGTAGCAGTAGTTGCATTCTTACATTACTAGTAGTACTAGTAGGTGATATTGCTAACAGTAGTAGAATTGAGTAGAATACTAGTGACAGTGTTGGAAACTGCAATATTTAGATTCTAATGTTACTAGTAGTGCTAGTAGTTAATATTATTAAGAGTAGTGGTATTGGCAGTAGTTGCATGCTAATGCTACTAGCAGTATTAGTAATGAAATTACTAAGAGTAGTTGTAGCAGTATTGTCAGCTCCAGCAGCATCTGTAGTATTCTAATGTTTCTAGTTGTACTGAATAGTTGATATAGATAATAGAATTTGGCAGCAGCAGCAGCAGTGCTTTAGTGGTAACAGTAGAAGCAGAAGTAGGAAACACTCATGTAATAGTACAAGGAACATGACAGGTTGTATTACTAGAAGAAGTAGTATCAGCAGCAGTAATAGTAGTATTAATAGCATCCACTGGTTTAGAATTTATGCTAGTAGTATTAGCATAAATTCTAATTCTGTATTAGCAGTGTCAGCAGTATCATTGGTTGTAGTAGTAGCAGCAATAGTAGTAGTTAGTAGCAGTAAATTTAGTGGTAGTAATAATGGTAGTAGTAGCATTCTGCCGAATCCCCCCCCCCCACCCCCTTTCCCCCTTCCCTTACTGTTGTCTGTGTAACCTGCTACTGCTGTCAATAAAGTATATCTATCTATCTATCTATCTATCTATCTATCTATCTATCTATCTATCTATCTATCTATCTATTAAAAGTAATAGTAGTATTAGTAGTATTATTAACAGACGTACATTTACAGCATTGGGCAGACACCCTTGTGATGGTAGTAGTTTTAGTAGTTTCAGTAGTAGTAGCAGTAGTAGAAGTAGCAGCAGTA
>JAQQZT010000002.1:30988323-30998526 GCA_030068275.1 Clarias platycephalus | reverse complement strand
CAGGAATCTCACCTCTCCATATAAATCTCCAGATACATCTTTATCAGCTTGTGTGTGTGTGTGTGTGTGTGTGTGTGTGTGTGTGTGTGTTCTGTATTCCTAAAGCCCACTGACATTTATACCCAAAATAAGAATAAATAAATAAAAGATTCGATCCTGTGAACTCACACTGATATACAACATTAAGTCTGTGCTCTTGTTGTGAAGTCACACTCTTTGTCTCCGCCCCTGTAATGTGATTGGTTAACGACCTTAACGTGTCCATGTTAAAGTCCGGACTGTAAAGGTGACCTGATCTGTGACCTGAGATTCCCTTCTGTTTGTCCTTTTGTAGCGGTCAGGGTTTACACAAGCTAATTATGACCTCGTATGAGAAAAGCTCCGCCCCCTCGTGGCTCATTTACATAGACACTAAAACGGTGTGTTCAGAGGAGGAGGAGTGAAACAGAGGGAGAGTGGGGTATTTAATACAAGTGCATTATCTTAGAGGTGTTTCACTTAAGGCACACACACACACACAAACACACACACACACACACACACACACACACACACACACCCACACACATTGAGGGTGATCTGTGGTCATTTGTTAAACAAATGGTATATATGTAATATGGTACCTTTAAATGTTTGTGCTTCTTTCATTCTTAACTGATTTGTAGTGTCTTTGGGACATTGAATAATGTAGCACTACTGTATGCAATAAAATGTGTGTGTTTTGGTTTTGTCAGACTCAGATTAGTATTGTGTGCGTGCGTGTGTATGTATATATGTGTGTGTGTGTGTGTTTGTGGCATTAAACCCGCGGAGTGTATTATTGTAAAGAGACAGGAAGGTGATAAATGGCTGCGGCTGTTTCTGTCTTTGCTCGATGAAGAGATTAGCTTATGTCGGGCCGGTGTTCAGTGTGTGTGTGTGTGTGTGTGTGTGTGTGTTAACGTGTACAGTTAAGCCCAAGGCTCTCTAATCATGCAGGAAGGACAGAGGTACATGTGTTTGTAAAGATTACACCGCTGATGACATAAACATGCATAATTTAATGCACACACACACACACACACACACACACACACACACACACACACACACACACAAGCACAAAACCCCCCACGATTGCACAGTACACACACAGTAATTCAGGCTAATAAACGGTGTGTATCGGTGCTCTCAGTGTTCCGGTGTTTGACTTTACTGCTTATCCTCCATCGCTTTAACTTTTTTTTTTGTTTGTTTTTTAATTTGCTCGTTTTAAACCACTAATTACATCTGAGAGATTAAAATCCTGAACTCAGGGCAGCATGTGTCCAAAATAACAATAATAATTACAACTTTAAACTTGTCCGTGATTGTTGCTGTTTATTTGAACTTTTTGACCTTCACACACTAACGTGCATCGGATAAACAATTAAGGTTGAACAATTTATTATTATTGTTAAAATTATTGTTATTGTTTTTCCTTCAAACAGTTACAAGGAGCTTACTCAAATTCATCACCTTCACATCGGAATCATACTAATTTGTACACAATCTCTGTTCCAGCTTAATTTAAATTCTAAATTGACTCCAAAATCGATTCTTTTAAATTATTTTTTTTCAAATCTAAAAGTTTATATTTGATGTTGCAGTTCCTCTATAATCCCACAGGGGGTGCTGTAAAGTATTTACACATTGGCAGGCAGCACCAGCTTCAGTAATGAAGGTGTTGAACTGCTAATCAGGAGGTCGCCGGTGTGTCAGGTGTCACGTACTGTATATTATGTATATTATGGAAAAATATTCCCAAAACTAATCATTTGTCCAGAAATCTGGAATTCTTCTGCGTTCCACCTTGAATCACAACTCTGATTATCACATGAGACTGAGATAAATATGGAATAACGCATCGTTTAAATCCCATCATTTTGTTTTATTAATTCTAATTCATTTTTGAAATGTAAATATTTAATCTTTAATATTTGTGGTAAATTCAAACTTAACTACAGAATTGAAACCCATCTGCACTACCTTTGCTACAATCTCACTTTTGGTTTGATTAAGATTTTTTTTATCACTGAAATATATATATATATTATACTAACTTAAATCTGGAATAATGATGAAGGTTTTCCACTCGTCCAGGTCATCGTTATCCTCAGGGTGCTGTTCAGTGCCACCTGGACTTACTTTGAGTTCCTGAAGATGCTTCACTTCTCATCATCTGTGAATTTGCCACGGATTTCAGATAAGAGGTGAAACGTCTCCAGGAACTTAAAGCGCCTCGTGACTCGGACTGAGATTAACGGGTGTTTCATTCAGTCCTGGAGAGAACGTCGGACGTGAAGGAGGGAAGGAGTGGCATTCCTTCTCTGTCTAGCAACGTTACAGCCGTTCACGGTGGCGTGTGTGAGGTGGGCGGGTTCCACTTTCCTCCGAGTGTTCTACGCCGTCCCCCTGTGTCTCCTGGCTGGTGGTGATAGAGGAGAGCCGCCGGAACTGCCAGGACTAAATAAAGAGAGAAAATCAGGTGAATGAACAGTTGATTAGTGATGAATCGGGAACATAAACAGAACTACAGGAACAACACGATGACATTTAATCAACAAAACACACCGAAGGCCAGTAAAACTGTCTGCATATTGAACACATCCACATCTCCACACTAATGCAGCGCGTTCGCTGAACCGTTACACGCCTCGGTTTAAGTGCACATTTCCTACTAAATTGGTCAGTATGTTTAGCGTTTAACAGTCCCACTCTCTCTCTCTCTCTCTCTCTCTCTCTCTCTCCATCTCCCTCTCTCTCTCCATCTCTCTCTCTCTCTCTCTCTCTCTCTCCATCTCCCTCTCTCTCTCCATCTCTCTCTCTCTCTCTCTCTCTCTCTCTCTCTCCATCTCCCTCCCTCTCTCCATCTCTCTCTCTCTCTCTCTCTCTCTCTCCATCTCCCTCTCTGAGATCTCGAGTGCTAAGTAAGAGGCTGTATTAAATCATATATACACTTACACATGCATCTATACAAGTCTTTTATTTCTCTCTTATATCACAGTGATTTACTATATTAATGAAAGGAATAACGTGTCGTACTTTATATCCATCTCCAGGTGTTGGTGAACCAGGTCAGTTCCTGTTCTCACTTACGTTCTAGCAGCAGCAATCCGCTCCGGTTCCATCGCCACACCCGCTTTTTTTTAATTTTTTATCAATAAGCTGTTACTATAGCAACGATAACTTATTAACAGTGTTCTAGATAATTAATCAACTTCACCTGACCAACCAGAGTTCTTGAATTTTATACGCATCATCTTTTTAAACAACATTCCTCGTTGGGATTAAACCGTCCTTCCTGCTGAGCATCTGCTCTCTACCTCACGTTCTCTCCACAAGCATGTGGCTTTTGGCAAGAAACCGAAAGTGGTGTCGTGTCCATTAGTCTCTTAGCAACGTATCACCTGAAGTCAAAGACTTAGCCCTCTTGTTGTTCACAGGAAGAACAGACCACGCCGTACGGTCAGCCTGAACTTCCAAGCAGTCTGTTTTTTTTTTCTAAATTAGGTTTAAAAGCGAACACTCAGAATGAAGTCCATTTTGATTTAGTTATTAATTAGCGGATGTAGTAGTGAAACTACACTTATGTTTTTTTCCTGCCTTGCTTTGGCTCAGTTAGCCTGTGATTCAGTGTGGATCGTTTTCAGACTCTCCCTGGAGAAGCCAAAACTTGGTAGACACGTTCAGAAGGACATACTGTACCTAGGACATACAGTAACTATTCGATTAGCCTCTAGGGGGCATTATAGCTAAACAATGGTCATATGTCTATTCCTGCTAGTTTGAAGCAATGATGGATTTTTTTTTTAATTGCAGATTTTAAATATTTTTCCAATTTGCACAAAAAAGTGAATTTTATCAATTACACATGCTTTTTGTATATTATACTAGAACCGTGAACCTGATTTATTAAATATTTATTTAACTGAGTATTGCTATTTGTCCGCTCTGTTTTGGCTACTGTAACTACAAACACTAACTCCGCCCTCAAAACCCCTGGACTTTACACTTTAAAAAAATATATTTTTAAGTTTGCAATAATATGACTAGAAAGCAGATAGCTCAGCTATGGAACTAATATTTAAAGTTAAATAAACTTTCGGTTAAATTATTTGTATGTATGCATTGAGAATTAGTAATTATTAATAATAAATAAATAATTATAAATAATAATATATTTAAGTATTAATAATTATAAATAATTAATAATGAATGGGTTATTATTCATAAATAAATACTACTACTAATAATAATGATAATAATAATAATAATAAATTAAATTATAATCGTATATATTGTTAATACTATATAAATTGAATGTGGTTGTTTTTGATGTTTTTGTACGTACGAGATTTCTGAAATACTCTGATCTTATTTGTGACGTTCATGCTTTGCATTTGAATACCAGTTTAACTAACTTCACAGCTGCACCGCTTCAGCCACTCTAATAATTACTGTGTTAAAGAAACAATCATATTTTCATCCGTGTTCTGTTGTACTTCCTGGTGCACACACCTAATCGCACCTCTGGCATCAAAACCAGCTTTTAGCATCTGTTCATTTAAAACCTCGTCTTGTGTTTCGGTTAATGGATCCTGCTGTGGTTCTTCTTTAATGCTCCAAATTGTTTTCAGTCTGCGGGGGGAAAAAAACACACACAATAAAAAAACAAACCTGAAAACACATCCATTACGATTAAAGTGGGCCAAAGCGCGGTGGCAGTGGTCTTGTGGCAGACATTATCTCTGATGTTTTATCTGCTGAGCCATCAGTAACACGTTTCTGATGGAGTTACTCTGCATCCTTGGCTATTAATTCGCATTCCGTCTGCCTCACTAATGCTTTTTTACCACTAAAATCCCTCGGCATCAGCACCTCAGACTTTAAGCGCCGCCATTATCGGTCAGTTCGCTCCATTTTCCTCATGACTTCATCGGGCTCGTCCTCGCCACCGCCGGTGGTTTCGAATGTTCATGGCCTTAGCATTCTGCTGTGCATTTGTGGTTGCTTTATGGCCCTGCGTTAGGGGTTCAGGCTCCACCAGAGGGGACGAGACGCTGGATTTGGAGCTTCTGCTTCTCCTGCTAATGTTCCTACGAGAGCCATTACGAAGCGCCCGTGTTCGCTCACGCCCCCCTGACCCCCCTCGCCGACAATTAGGCCTGAATTTATGCCTAAACGGATGGAGCAGTGCATAATGTTTTCTCCATGCTCACCCCAGGCATCGCCTAATAGCCCAAGGCTTATTTTTACAAAGCTGGACGTGTGCTTAGTTCCTTTTTTTTTTTTTTTAAATGGACACTTTAACATTTACGTAGCACTCTGAGAAAGCGATGAAGTGTAGAAAGTTGGGTCCAATATCGCAGCCATAAATCAGGTGGTTTTGCTCTGATCCAGAAACACACACACACACACACCTCAGGGATCTAATGTCTAATGTTTCTGGAATGCTATTTTTTTTGGTACAGATTCACGGCTGTTACACAAAGCTGAGTCTGCGTTTAGGAGCTCTCAAAACGCCTCATTTACTCCAAATGACTGTATAAAGGGACGAAATGTGGAACCTGTAATGTTAAGGGTTTATGCAAAGTGCCTCATTGGTCTTTCTGTTGCTGAACAAAGCAATATCGGGACTTTCTCACCTCTGGACGTATTTTTAGTAGCGATAACGGAGTTTTTGTCCTCTAGCAGCCGCTGTAACTTTTGCAGAAGACAGACTCGGATAATAAACTGAAATTACAGTGTAATTTAGTCCTTGATTAACTGATTATACATTACACTCTCCTTTTTGGTGAATTTAGCTTTTTCTGTCAAAAACCTGAATATAATATAATATAATATAATATAATATAATATAATATAATATAATATAATATAATATTGCACTCTTCTCTGAGCCAAGAGGTTTATGATAATAAGTTTTCATGTTCAAAACTTCAGATACACTATAGTGTGAAAAGTTTGTACACCCCTCTTGATGATCAAGTTCAAGTGTTTTTGGCCACACATACACTACATGGACTAAATCTTTTTCCCGATTTTCTCCCTAATTTAGTCGTGTCCAATTCCTCCCTGTCACTAGGGGGCTCCACATTAAGGCTTCTACTAGCACTCAGTTGGGAGGGCCGAAGACTCCGAAACACTGACGTCTGATGCCAGCATCTTTTCGAACCGCTCGCTCACGCACCGTTAGGGGCGGAGTAACACACTCGGAGGACAGCGCTATCCGCTCCCTCCGCATGTGCGAGCTCACAGACGCCCCTGATTGGCTTGTAGAGCCGTGATTAATGTGGGAGCACAAAGTACCTCTCATCCCTCCCTTCTGAGAGAGCTCGGCCAATCAGCTCTCTCTAGATCCCTGGCTGCGTGAGGTTACAGCATCACCCGGGAACCGAACCAGCGATCTCCGGATGATAGGGCGGTCCTTGGGTTGGTTCTGCAGCTCTAACAGCTCCCACTCTTCCTGTAAGGCCGTCCATAAGATGTTGGAGTGTTTCTGTGTGAATTCGTCCCCATTCATTCTGTAGAGCATTTATGAGGTCAGACACTGATGTTGGACGAGAAGGTCTGGCTCATAATCTCCGTTCCAGTTCGTCCCAAAGGTGCTCGATGGGGTTGAGCTCAGGGCTCGGTGTTCGGGCCGGTCGGGTTCTTCCACACCGAACTCATCAAACCAGGTTTTTATAGTCCTCGCTTTGTGGACTGGGGCGGAGTCATGTTGGAGTAGAAAAGGACCTTCAACAAACTGTTACCACAAAGTTAAGTGAAATATAACATTGTCCAAGATGTCTCAGCATGCTGAAGCATTGTTCTTCACTGGGACCTGATTGAATTAAACACCTGAATTTAATAATTAATTCTAACAGGTAGATTTGCATCCTCCTGCTGTACATTTTCAGGCGATACCGTCTGACTGGATAGTGAAAGAGAAGCGTCTGACTTCAGCGCCTGAGCTCACTGATGCTCTTGTAGCCACACCCTCTGAGACACAAGCGCTGGTTTCACCCATGGAGATATTTTTTCTCCTCACTGTAAACTGTGTTTTAGACAAATTTGATGTATTTATTTAATTATTTAATTGTTTGCAGAGACCAATGTGACACACACTGCACACACACATACTACACACACACACACACACTACACACACACACACACACACACACACACACGCGCGCGTCAGTAATAGACAGTGCCGATAGTGATTTGTATCCCTGATGTAAAGTCAGTGATGTTTGTATTATTTCTGTAAGAAGACGTCTACAGACGTGACCCGCGAGTCTCCAGTGTCACACTGCCGCGGGACGAGTGTGTACAGCGGCGTTAATGGTAACACACACGTTACACACCACATGTACAGTAACTACACACACACACAATATGGAGTGAAAATGACCTGACATTCAATAATGAATATAAAATGTGATTTGGTGTAAATTGTAATAGGATTAAACACTGAATGATGTGCCTGAGGGGCTGAAATAAACCAACCCTTTAATTACAGCGCTGTATCGTTGATTATTTCCCCACAGCAGCGCAGCACCGAGTGTGTTATTCCTCACTCATCTAATTCATCTAATAGGATTTTGAAATACAAAACATCACTTTTAACTTTACACCTGTCCAGAACCATGTGGTACATCTTACAAATACTGTTGACTTAATTAATTCAATCACTCATTGATTACTTAATTGATTGATTCATTAATTGAGTGATTTATTTAAAATATATCTCCAAAGACTGTGTCTGATCTTTTGCACTGCTCTAATTTATTGCTGTGTGTGTGTGTGTGTGTGTGTGTGTGTGTGTGTGTGTGTGTGTGTGTGTGTGTTTCTCTAACAAGACAGTGTCCCTTATGGGATCAGTAAACTATCTGACTAAACCCAGTTTGCAGTCGAGCTCTTTAAGACCTCGGCTCATTATCAGGTTTCTCTCCTCTCCCTCTTCCTGGAACAGAGTGTTATGGTCTCTGGTCCATGGTGCAGCATGTGTGTGTGTGTGTGTGTGTGTGTGTGTGTGTTAAAGTTACTCCACACAAGGGACCAATCGTTGTGCAATTTATCGAGCATGAACAGAGTTGCCTAATAACAAACTGAACGCAGGTCCTAAATGGACGCGTGTGGAGGCCGAGGAAACACGTAATATCCATTACACTGCCTTGTTAATGGCTCTCAGCAAAACCCTATTAATTATACACACACACACACACGGAGCCTGAGTGAGAGCGCGCGGTCCGACCAGGGTGATGCCGCCGCCGCCGCTGCCGCCGCGCCCTCTTCCAGTTCCACTCTCCTGCATTATTAATGAGTGATGAAGCCGGCGGCTTTCTGTCTTTGTGGGATTTAATAGGCTTTAATACCGGAGTCCTGGACACAAGTGGACTGTTTACCTGCTTTAACCACACGATTGGCTCTTAATGACACAAAGATAAAACATTTATGTGTCTCTGTGTGCTGATGTAAAGCTGCATGAAAGAGAAAATAAAAGACTTCTAACATGACAAACTGTGTTAAACCCATTAACGAGGACTGAGAGATTCCGTACAAAGCTGAAAAGAAGCATTTAGTACATAAACAACATATCAAGGGGTGTTCGAGTCAAAGCGGGACTTTGACTCGAATGCAGAATAACAGAACACAGTCCCGAGAGTAAACACTCCCTTTATGTCTCTGTATAATCCCCTGATACACTAATGCACTTATCGCAGTGTCTCACTAGAGCTCGGACACCATCAAGGGAGAAAGTTCTCTCAGTACGCCGGACCCATGATTGGAATGTCTGTCTGCTTCACGTCTGAAACGCCGGCCTCCCAGGAACTCCTTTAACAGCCCAGACATGTGTAAATGTGTAGCGAGGTCCGGACTGTACAGGGGGGGCGTGGCGATAACTCCCGGCCGAGTTCCTGTAACATGTACAATAAGTGGTGCTGGTGAATGTGTGTGTGTTTAGTGTTAACCTCACACACACAGACTCTTCTTCGTCATAAGTTGGAGACACGTTATTCCTCGATTTACAAGAGTCTCAGGCGTTCCACTTGCTGAATGTTCACGACAGCGGCGGACTCTGAGCCTCCTCGGCCGGGATCGGCATTCACAGATCCTTCTTTAAAATGTTTGTACCGTTATCATGTTTTTTAACGTTTGAGTCTCATCACTGTCGTCTGCTTAAAGTCTTTCGTATTTCACTCTCACGTTTATAACTCATTCACCTCAAAGTTCATCACATGTGTGTGAGACGACTGCACTTTGCCACCTGACGTCCGGCAAAAAGGGTTCACCAACACCCAAAAAAAAAAAAGGATGGGAAAAAAAAGGGGGAGAAAATAATCCAAAAATGATGACAATACTCGCAGTGGTGTTAAGTGAAAGGTGATCATTTATTTACAGTGCTTAAGAGGAGTCCCAGCGGAAAACAAAAAAAAACAAAAAAAAACAAACAAAACCAAACCCAAGCTATATACAAAGTAGCAAAATAACACTATACAAAAAGAAAAAAAATTTAACCAAACAGATCAATGTATGCACACTCCAATTGTGAAATATCGCTCACGGCACGCTCTTAATTAAACAGACAGCTTTAATTCTAAAACCTGATATGCTGTTATAAGATCCTTGGATCACACACACACACACACTCACACACACACACACCAGTTAAGTTCTGTTAATGTATTATATAACATGCAGCAGTAGTGCAGTAACATGCTCGAGGTAAAACACCTTTAATGTGTTCGTTAGTAAATGAATAATTATAATTCACTGAGGTATGAGCAGAATAACACACCACACCAATCACTTCTCACATCACAATAACTTACTGTTATCAGACTCCACTGTGGGGATTAACTCAATTGTATGTTTTCTTACATTAGACACTTTGTCCGATACCAAAGTCACGTGTTATCATTGGGAAAACACTGCGGCACACAAAGCAATGCTCACCTGGCAATTGTGGTCCCTCACATACACACCTGAAAGCAGGAAAAACAGAACACCAATCAGTCTGAGCCTTAGGACTACAGATAGACCCCAGGTAAGACATTTTGAGAACTATGCAGACATGGAGGCAGCAAGAGTCAGAGTGAGAGGAGGACAAAGAGAGAGAGGACGAGGACGAGGACATAGACGAGGACCAGAGCGGAGACGTGTATCAGATGACATCAGGGCTACTCTGGTCGA
>JAQQZT010000002.1:30960023-30967523 GCA_030068275.1 Clarias platycephalus | reverse complement strand
GTATTCAGTGTCGCGGGGTCCTGGAGCCTATCCCAGGAGACTTAGGGCATGAGGCGGGGTACACCCTGGACATGGTGCCAATTCATCGCAGGGCACACACACTCAATACAGAAATTTGGTAATGTCAATTAGCCTAATCTACATATCTTTGGAATGTGGGAGGAAACCGGAGAACCCGGAGGAAACCCACCGAGCACGGGGAGAACATGCAAACTCCATGCACACAGAGACGGGAATCGAACCCGGACGCTGGAGGTGCAAGGCGACAGTGCCATAACTATTGAAAACTACAGTATATGTGTGGTATATTGAGAAATTAGCGCTGAATGAGGTAACTACAAACTTCTGCTCCTGGTAGGAAGCTCTAGCAGGCTCAGCTACATTTTCTCAAAAGATCACCTGAGCCCATCTGACCTGGGGGAACGTCCTGAGGTTCTGAGGTCCTGAGGGTTGCGGGTCGACCCATACAGTACATCATTACCTGACAGTTTAGTGAAGATTCATTTAGCTTATGCTTAAGCGTAACAACACAACACCTGTCATCTTGACACAAATAACACATGAGAATGTAATTGTTAAATACACACACACACACACACACACACACACACACACACACACACACACACACATATTGTATATGCAGATTCATGTACAAACACAAAGGGTCAGACGTTTCCAAGATACGGAATCGACCCTCCAGCCACATCGGCAGCCTCGGACATCGAGCGCTTACCTTCACCTTCACTCGACCTCTGTCTATCCCTCTATCTGCACCTGTGTGTCTGTCTCAATTCAATCCAGTTCAATAAGCTTTTTGTCTCTCTCTCTGGAAACTTTCTCTGTACTTTGCACCTTGACTTTAAGCACTATCAGTAGGTGAGAAACTAATATTAATGTCGGGTTGGGAGAAATATTAGCTTTATTTTGCGCTGTGTGGAGCGGTGAAGCCTGTACTCACTCACTCATCATCATCATCATCATCACCACCATCACCATCATCATGGGGTGCAGTGTGAGGTGAGCTCCGGAGCCATGGTGGTGTTTGTAGAGGAGAAGGAGATCTGATTAAATACTGAAAAAAGCTTTATTCTGTTACTGGGTACGACAACAGCAACAACAACAACAACAACAACAAAAGTTAACATGTCACATATACCAACATTGATCCTGAGTGAGGTTTTGGCGGTGCAGTGTGAGTGTCGCAGAGCGGGCAGAAATACACAAACTCAATACTCAAGTAAAAGTACTTGCCCAAAAATATACTCCACTACCAGTAGAAGGACCACTTCAAATGTTTTACTCAAGTACAAGCAGTAAGTAGGTGCTTTAAAAAGAACAAAAGTGCAAGTACTCCATGAGGAAACTGATTTAACCGGATATCTGTCTGTCTGAGTTACTGATAAACAGTATGTTCTAATGTTTTTTAAAAATAACAGAAGTTACATGAACGTGTGAAAGTCTAAATTTGTTTTCTGCAGGAACCTTAAATGTTAATCTTTTTTTCAACCATAATGAAAGTATAAATTAATAATAAATTAATTAATGTAAAATTCATCAGCTGTGTTCAGATTGTTTATAAGTTCATGAAACCTTGAAGACTTTACAAGAGATAAAATGTTTTGGGCAATTTTATAAAAAATTTCTAACATGATTACTGTATATGAATTATTCGTCCGGTTGGTTTAGACGCGGCTGGACAGAGCGGAGTGAGACCGTGTAAGATTTTAGACAAACGACATGATAGGAAGAATGCAGAATAAACTTGAAGTCGAGTTTTATAAGGTTTAACAGTTTTAATGCTTATTAGATTATTTAGATTGGAAAATCAATGCACTTTTGTGTGATCGTCATCTGAAAGTAACGAGTCTCTATTTAATATTTCGGGAGTAAAATTACTGTTTTTTTCATCACAAAATGTAGAAAGTAAAAGTAAAAAGTATCACACTGTATACTTTGCAAATATCGAATATAATTATGTATATCACATAGAATTTATAATGTAGGTGCACATATTGAGGTTTGTCAAGATATTTTATCTAAAGTGTAGCAAAAGGGAAAGTCATACAGTACCTGGTGTACATCATCACTCTAAACATGAGGTGCTTCAAATGCAGGGAGCACACAAAGTGAATCGGCCCACATAGAGCGCAAAACAGCCAGGAAGCTGGGCAGGGTGGGGTCAGGGCGAAGAGGCAGGCTGGGATGAGCTCCAGCTTGGAGCAGGTAGATACTGCAGCAGGGCACAACACTTACCAAATCACTACGGGGCTATTGTTCTGAACAGCAATGAGCAGAGCTGTGAGGAACAGGAAGATGATTAAACAGAATTTGGTCCAGACAGGAAGTAAACCTACAGTATAAGTCGGAATGACCTCATGAGCATTCTACTGGAACAAGGAACAAAGGATTTTAAGTTCCTTCTTTCATTCTAGAGCCAAACCCAGCACTAATAAAACTTCACATCTCCAGGACCAGATGTCGTATCTCAGACAAGCAGGTGGTACCAAAACCACAAAGCCAGCTAAGATGAGAATTGCTGCTACACAGAACTCCACAGTGCTGATGACCCTCGACCCATCCTGCAGGCAGAATCTCCTGAGGGAGCTGAACGATTGACCCCAGAACAGACCGGCATGCTGGACGCAGGTCCACTGCTGTTCTTCAGGAGCTGCACCTGGAGTCGACAAACAAATTCCACAAACACTTTCGGGGAGTTTTAGCTTCAGAGTGGACGTGCTTGAGGGTTTTGAGAGCTTCTTCAACAACAGAACAGTGTGCCAGTGAGCCGCACAAGAGCAGTATTATCACTGCTTCACCCCAAAAAACAGATTTAGGACTCTTGAAGAACGAGAGACCCGTGGCACTTTTATGCAGCGGATATAAGATCTTATCAAAATGCCGAGCAAACTGAATTCATATGAAACGCCTTCGACAAGGTTGAGCATGACTATCTATTTCACACACTTGGAGCTTTTGCTGAAGTTTTTTTTTTATAGTGCCGGAAACTGGTCAAGTCCGAGGCCTTGGTGTTGGATGTGGTCTGAGCTGTCCAGGCAGAATGAACAGAGCTGTCAGACGGGGGTCCATGATGTCTGGACAGCCTAATAATCTGGCGATAGAGCCACTGTCGCGCAGGCTGAGAGCGGAACTACAGAGACCGTCAGTGCGTGGGTCACAGGAAAATCTGCTGTTTGCAACATATGCAGATGACATGATGGTTTTAATTCTCCTGTTATCCTCAAACTTACCTGCATCATTTATTCTTGCGACCGGTGTGACCCCTCACTGTAATAAATGACGGGCTTTAATTTATTTCATTAGAAATATACAGTATAGTGAAACAATGACAATTCTTATTTTTAAATATACTCCACTTTAAGTCATTTCATAAAAAATCTTTAGCTGACTGAACTCATTTAAACACTGATGTCTGTTAATTCAACTCTTTGGTTCTGGTGGTTTTTAGTTGTACATGCAATACATTTAAAATTATTCCACAAACATTGTTTTAGGCAACTTTACTCATTTTATTTTAATAAACGGCATTCCAAAACCATGAGATTACCACAACCATTTTACCCTTTTATTTATTCCACCTACGTTAGATATAGGCTGGAGAATGCTGCGTTAGTGTCATGGGCATGGCCACTTCTTGACATTTTTAATAAGCAATTTAACAAATTTCTATTTCCATGTATAATCTCTCAAAACCTCACAATGCAGTAACTGAGAGTTTTGTTAACTTTCTGATTTGTGCATCTAGAAAACTAGTTATCCAGCTAAGTAGCAAAAATACCCAGCGTACTGCATCTTTATTAATGCAGATTAACTTCATGGTATATGTGATTTAAACTTTTAAACTTTTATTAAAACTTTAGACCTATATTTAGTCTGTCCGAAAACATAACTCACTGATTGATTCATAGCTCAGTGATCTGGAAGGCTGACCTTTGGTGACCAGAAAGGCGTCTATATAAATAAAATGCATTATTATTATCATTATCATTATAATTATAATAATTATTATTATTATCATTATAATTATAATAATAATAATAATTATTATTATTATCATTATCATTATTATTATCATCATTATTATCATTATTATCATTATCATCATCATTATTATTATTATTATTATTATCATTATTATTATTATTATCATTATTATTATTATTATTATTATTATTATTATTATAATTATTATTATTATTATTATCATTATTATCATTATCATCATTATTATTATTATTATTATTATTATTATTATTATCATTATCATTATTATCATCATTATTATTATTATTATTATTATTATTATTATTATTATTATTAGCTAGGTGAAAACCAGCTAGCCTAGGCTGCTTAGCAACCAATGTATGTCAAATTCTTGAAACCCAAAATCACCAATCAATCAACGGTAAATATGTAAAAATTGACAGTCAGATTGCTTTTATGTCGAGGTCAAAAAGTGTATCACTCACTCACTCGCTCACTCACTCACTCTCTCATCTTCTACACGGCTTTATCCTGTATTCAGGGTCCTGGAGTCTATCCCAGGAGACTTAGGGAACAAGAGATTCTAGTGGAACATTTCTTAAATTTCTAAATATAACATACAGTACACAAAGGAAAAAGACTGCATGTATTCTTTTAATCACGAAAAGTTTAAACTAAAAGTTTTACACCATTTAGGTAAAATGTTCTCATTTTAATCAACAAACTTTGCTTTGCTTAAGAATCATGTTTTACAGTGTAGAAATTTAACCCTCCAGAAAATGATTATAATTGAAATTGTTACCCAAGCTTATTTCCTTATGTTTCAGGTGCTTTACAGCTCTTTGTTGGCTACATAAAAAAAACATTAAATAAAAAATAAAACACCGGCCAACCCTTTTATCAAGTACACCCAGAATACGTCATGTGACTAATTATTTCTAAGTACATACAGTACTATTTAATGCTATTTATAACATAGCAATTTCTGTTTTCAAGGTCAGTAACATACATCATCAGGGTCAATCTGACCTCAGGAAAAAAAAAACCCAGTTTCAAACATAGAATGTAACTAATCCACCTTTTATTTTAGTTATTTATTTATTTTTTGGTCCTATTTGGTACTCGGGACAGCATCTTTGTTCATGGTGCTCATCAGCAGAACATTTTTTGCTGTCTTGGGGCAATATGAGATTAACATTGGCTCTGTCAGTGAAGGCTAACATTAAAGATATTACCTTCCTGTTCTTTATGGCAAGAAGCTCAGAGGGAAACACTGGCTTGCGCATTTTTTCTTCCAGTCTAAAACATGGTAACCTTCCTTTTTAAGCAATTCCTCATCCTGCGTAGGTGCATGAGGAGAAACAGTTATGACCGTTCAGACCCTCAGCCACGTCTTGTACCTCTTGTATCATTACCTGAATTTTTTCAGGTGCTTCTTCTGGGGCTTTATCAGTGTTCTGTACGTCTGCATATCCCAGGCATAGCTGGACTGCGTATCACATGCTGCACATAATTTGACTCCATATTTGACTGGGTTGCATAGTACTGTCTGCATTGTCTGAAGGGACGGACTCTAACTTCTGACCCCACTGGTCCTGTACATCCTGTCTTATTTTGAGTTTGTCCCCCCCATTGTTGAATCGAGGCGGCACGGTGGTGTAGTGGTTAGCACTGTTGCCTTGCACCTCCAGGGTCCGGGTTCAATTCCCGGCCAGGCTCAATTCCCGTCTCTGTGTGCATGGACTTTGCATGTTCTCCCCGTGCTTGGTGGGTTTCCTCCGGGTTCTCCGGTTTCCTCCCACAGTCCAAAGACTTGCAGGTAAGGTTAATTGCTGTTCCCAAATTGCCCATAGTGTGTGAATGAGTGTGTGAGTGTGTGTATGTGTGAGTGTGTGCCCTGCAATGGATTGGTGTACCCTGCCTTGTGCCCTAAGCCTCCTGGGATAGGCTCCGCCCTCGTGACCCTGATTACAGGATAAAGAAGATGAAGATGAGTGAATTGAATTGAATATACTGTAGAAGACAGAAAGAAGGAATGAGCAAAATTAAGGGAATTTGAGGTCTGGGAATGACTTGAACACAGGAACAACGTGTGGAGGTGTCCGCTGTCCGGTCTTCTGATATAGAGACTGTTGGAAGAAGTGGTCTAGGGCATTGCCTTCCAGGAAGCCAGCAGCCTTACGCAGCGTCCTGTGTACATCAGGAGCTGTGCAACAGAAGTTTGACATGATTTACAGCAATGCTGCAATGAGTCTTTTGTGATATTTTGAGCGATACACTTGCTTAAAGAGTAGAAGAACATCACTCGGAGATGCGCTCAACCCTGCAGAAATGTTGGAGTTGTTGAGCTCTCCTTACAACATGATCTCACTTTGCACCCACAATACTTACCAGATTTGGCTTCTGAAGATTTCACCCTCTTCCCGAAGACGAAGATCGAGCTCTAAGGTTACCATTTTGACATGTTGCAGCAATCCAGCACAAATCACAGAAGGTGCTTGACGCGCTTCGAAAAGGGAGACTTTCCTTAAGGAATGCAGGCAGCACTGTATTGCTCTGCAAGGGGACTAGTTTGAAATTGATAGTGTGTAAACGTAGATAAACAAAGTACTTTCTTGTGAACAGAGCTAATCTTGAAACTTTTTGAAACCGCCTCTTACTAGTGGGAGGAAGGAGCATGTTTGTCCTTAAAACACCACAATTAACAACATTTGAAAACATGCCTCCAAGAAAGTGCTGTGCAGAACCTGTGTCAAGAGGCTGATAGTGGCGGACTGTTCCTCACGAGGATGCTGGAGATCCTTAAACTCGAGAGGCGTACAGCTGAGCCACCTCTACACTGTTGGACAATTCACAAAGCCGTGAACCAGACACGTGGTGCACATGGAGCTGACTGAGGTAGAGAGTTAGGAGTGAACAGAGTTCGCTCAGTACTCAGAGCTTCATGCAGATGGGTGGTGAGGACTCTATACATATCTGGGCCAAAGTACATTTCAAAGCGAACATCTGTCATTTTACTAAACCTAATAACAGGTCAGGCCATGCTAGCTTTCTGGCTTACAAGAAAAAATAATACATGCAGGGGGAACTTAGGATGCTGACAGAACTCTCACAGTGTTGGTAAAAGCCTGACTCAAAGCTGAGTATGATTTTTTTTAAGGTGACTCACAGAGTTTTGTAACGGCACAAGCCGAGGTTTATGCTCTGTAGAAGCAAATGATTTAAGGTTTGAATTTAAAAAGAAAGGAAAAAAGTAATCAGGTTTTTTTAATATTCTTATATTTTTATAGTGTAATGTTTGTCATGGATATTAGTTTGTCTGGACACATTTGACAGAGAATTAACAGAGGATAAAGAATATAGTGTAGAATTTTCAGGTCAGTCCTGAAGGAATGAAATAAAAAGTAAATGTTAAAATTCACCCCTTCTATTTTATAATATCTATCTATCTATCTATCTATCTATCTATCTATCTATCTATCTATCTATCTATCT
>JAQQZT010000002.1:30938674-30954373 GCA_030068275.1 Clarias platycephalus | reverse complement strand
GCCTGTGTGAACACTCTCACTGACTCCTATGTGTAGAAAACCCTCGGTGCTTCATCCGCGCTCACCGGACGCTACGACCGGCAGAAAAACGCTCGATTTTAACGCCCGCGTGAACAAGGCCTTAGACCTGCTTAAGCTTAAATCAGTGGATTTAAAAACAAAATGAATTTATAAGAAGTTGATAAAATGATCTGCGGTAGCGAAAAAGTCCGCCTAAAAAAGATTTATTAAAAATTGATGGATGGAGAGAAGAAATTGATTTAAAAAGAGTAAATAAGATATAATAAAAAGGAATAAAAAAGGAAAAAAAATAATAAATCAATCAATAAGAGAAAGAAAGAGAAAAGCAATCTGAGAAAGGAAATGAATGACAAAAAACAGACGGAGCAGAAGTCAAGAGAAGAGAAGAAAACAGAAAACAAGGAATAAGAAAAAGACAGATAATTGAAATAAAAGATGGGAAAGAAGAAAAAGAAGAGAAAAGGCTGCTCTCTCTCTCTTTTCTGCCGTTCTCACTTTTTTATCTCAATCCATTTAAACTGAAGATCAGTGCTGACAATTATTTCTTCCGCTCCGGAACATTCAACATGATTATTTTCTCCCCATCGTCATATTTACAGACGTCCTCTTTTCTTTCCTTCTCTGTTAAATTTGTGTTAAAAATCTTGCCATGTCGAGCAGATAAAAATGTTTTTTTGTTTGTTTGCTTACAGAAGTCAGCAGTTTTTCTCCCCATGTGCTAATCATTAGCTAAACTCAGCCTGATTGTCTCGTGTGTAGAAGTACATAAAAATTTAATTGTAAAATTTAAATAAAATACATTTAAAATGCAAAAATATTAATAAAAGGATTGTGTTATGGCTAGCTACTGTGGCTTTTTGTTGATTTGCTAATGAAGGTAACAGGGAAGGACTTTTACCGTAGCATCGCTAACAAGATTTACTAGCCAGCATGGTTGTTATCGGATTTTAGATTTTAGTTGCATAATTTGTTAATTTTTAAAGATTTTTGTGTGGAATCTTATATTTTCTTTACACATTTTGTTTGTTTGATTTGTATATTTGAACGTTTAATGTTTAAATGTTGAACTTGTTTTTTATTTTTAGCAATTTGTTATATCATTTGTGCAATTTCATAAATGTGCTTTATTTCATATAAGCAGAATATTGAGCAAATTGTTTATTTTAGACACTTTATAGTGACCTTACAGTGTACACTTTATATTTGTTTCATTTTAGCAATTGTGAAATCTTATACAATATGCTAGTTTTTGTAAATGTTAATTTATGAATGTTTTGTAGCATTTTCTTAGATAATTTTTAATTTGTAAAAATTCTTATTGCATAATTTGCTTACTAAAAAAAGTTATTGTGTACTCTTTCAAGTTTTAACATTGTGTATTTTATATTGTAATATTTTCCTTCTTTTTAAATTTGTTTTGCAATTTTTATATTTCATAGATGTGTCGCATGTTATTTTAATACTTTGTTGTGTAAAATTTTAGACCCTTTTAGACCCTTTTTTGCCCTATTCCTTTATTTCATTAGAGCATTTGTGTAATTGTTAATTTTGTAACATTATGTTGCTTAATTTGATTTTAAGAGCTCTTATTGTTGAAATGTTTTAATGTACTAGCCATTTTTTGTATAATTTGCACCTTTTATTGTGGTCATTTACTAATTCACTTCTTTTAGTCTATTTTGACATCTTGAGTTGTTAATTATTTAGTATTTTGTCTTATAGTGTGATCTTATTATGCAATTTGTTTATTTTAGAAAGTATTTACTGTTTAATCTTTCATATTTTTGATTGTGATTTGTGTTGTTCGTATTCGTATGTTCTTATAGACTTTTTCTTTCATTTATGGCAATTTCTGTAACTGATAAATATGTCATTTTAGCATTTTGTTGTATAACTTGTTAATTTTTATTTATTTATTTTATGTTCTTATTGTGTAATTTAAAAAGAAGATTATTGTGTAATCACTAACATTTTTTATTGTGTTATCTTTCATTTTTATTTATTAATTAGATTTTTTTAAACTGTGCAATATTTCACATTAGCAAATGATTAATGTTTGTTGTATAAAATTTTGATAATATATTCATTTATTTTATTTTAGCAATTCTGTAATCTTACATAGTATTTTCCAGTTACATTAGTTAAGTTGTTTTTTACTATTTTGTTGAATTGTTTGACACATTATTGTTTTTATTAGTAAGTTTATATATTTTATCTGAATGATCTTATTGTATTTTATTTGATTTTTAGCAAATTGTTCTGTAATTTGTAGATTTTCCTGACTCAATGCGTTTGTTTTGTAATATGTTCATTTTAAATATTTCTTATTGTTGTTTTTAGCATTTTACTTTGTAATTCACTCACTTTTTTTTGTTTACTTGAACTTTTTTTTGTGAAAATTTCTTTTGCACAGTATTGTGTAATGTGTTTGTTTTTAGCTAGTCTTACTATACAGTACTTCTCGCCAGTTTATGCTCACATTGTATAATTTTCTTCTTTTTTTTCAACTAAAATAAAAATCAGTCTTTAATAAACATATTGGTGATTGAAATGGATTATATATATCTAAAATTGTCTATGGAATGTGTAAAACAGTGTAAAACGTAAAAAAAAAAAAAAACAACTCTCAAAATGTAATTATGCTAAACTGAGTTTTTTATTTGCTTTGTAGATTATGATCTAATAATCATAATAATAATAGCATAACTACGTAGTTGTTATGAACAGTGTATAGACAGTTTTATTAACTATAAAAACCTAAGTGAGTTCATAACAATCTGTGATACTGCTCCATATTTCTGTGAAACTTTGAGGTTATTTAGGGTAGTTTTTTTTAGGTTCGGAGCTGGTGTTATATGAGCACGCTGTTCTATAGTCGTGTACAGATGGTGAATAAAGGGTTGGTGGTTGTTGTTTTTTGTTTCTTTTCATTTTGCATGGTGGTGTAGCGCGCTCCGCTTCTCTGTTAATGCACTGAAGTTCATAGGTCAGACTGAGATGTCGGGTTCATCTTTCATCCTCATGAAAGGAACGAGGTTGGGACAGCGCCAGAGGGTCCAGAGGGATTCAACCCCAAGTGACCTTTTGTGCTTGAAATTGACTGAAACTCGCAAAACCTCAGATTGTCTCCAGTTCATGAAATTCATCAAATGGCAGTAATTTGCTGCTGACATCCTGCTTTTCTCTTAATATTCTCTTATCATGAGTTGATATGAATGTGTTGCTTCGAATTATCTTCATTCGACAGCTTCCCCCTCTCTTTAGTTCTCCTAGGAACCTGCTAAAAAACATAAGTTTCTCAGAACAACTTGGAAATTAACCTACTGTACCAGAGAGGTGTGTTAGATCATTTTATCTTAACATATCCGAATCCATTCACACCACAGTGCCATTCAATTCTGGATCCTGATGGTCGCAAAGGTGTTGATTAATTCTGCATAGTGCAGGTTTATTTTATTTCACTTGTTCTAATTAACATGTGTGTGTGTGTGTGTGTGTGTGTGTGTGTGTGTGTGTGTGTGTGTGTGTGTGTGAATCTAAAGTTCTCTCTTATTTGAGTTTCTCACACACACACACAAACGCACACAGACATTAACGGAAAGACTGTTTTGTTGGAAAATTTAGCAAGGAACATCGCTAATGACACTCGCGTGAGCGCATACTAACAGAATCACTGCTGATAAAGTAAAACAAACAAACAAATGAACCAGCACTTTACCTTTAAAAAGAATCGCGACAGAGCAGAGTTTTTGTGTAGAGCAGAGAGTGTGTGTGTGTGTGTGTGTGTGTGTGTGTGAAGCCGAGAGGAGGAGGGGATGGGTGTAAAGGCGAGAGTGTGTGTCTGTGTGAAGGGGCACGGTGTCAAATTACATGCACGTACACACATAATGTTGTACGGTTGATGCAGACAGGGAGAGAGAAAATGGATCTTTCACCTCTCTAATGAAACTTTCTTTTGCTTTACACGCGTGCACACACGTGTTATAATAAACACTACACGCGCGCAGTACACACACGCTTACAAACATAAAACATAAAATATGTTTTACGCGCACACACGTGGTCACAGTGTTATAGTATAGCCGTTGGCTTAGTTGTGATCACGTGACGCTCGGCGTCAAAACAAGCAGCGCATGCGTGATACATGATACTCGGTGCTCGTAAACCAAGACTTGTTCGTTTTCCAAGTCAAAATGTATTAAAAATCTTTGCTCGTCTTGCGGAGCACTCGCAAACCGCGTTACTCGTAATCCGAGGTTCCACTGTATCTATATTTCTTCAAACCATGACTGCTAACTCTAACTACATTTTATAATAATCTTTTTTTGACTGAATGACCTTAACTAATGCTTGAAAAATCGTGTTAAGTTTAGCCCTTCGGGCATTTTTTGGTCAAGGTCCACTGACTGGACGAGTGCAGAATCAAAGAGCATTTCTCCACTCAGGTGTGCAATTCAGATTGTGTTCTTAGCTGAAAAACACTTTGTGTGACGTTTTGAATGTAAATGTTACATGGTGTTTACGGGTGTACTGTGTTCAGTTTGTTACTTTAGGGGTTTACATTAGTGACTTAAATTACATCAGTGATCACGATGAATTAGCTTCTTTTAGCTAGCTAGCGAGTCTTGAGCTCAAAGCTCTAATCAATAAAGCATGGCTCATAGCCCTTGATGGGGGTAAAAATTAATTACATTTTAACATTGTATAGTATACTGATATAAATAGTGCTAGACCACTCTGAGCAAGCATTCAATGGTTTACTGTAGCTACAGTTCTTTAAATTCATCCAAATTTAAGCTTCAGACATGTTCAACAGAACTCTATGGCACAGTCATATACATGAATACATGATGAGCAAAACCTTGAGGTCCTGTAATTATTTCTTCACTTAAGTTCACTGTTAAACTTTTGTACTGATCGTCTTGTAATTATGCCCTATTCAAACAGATTTAATCCAGGCGTCAGTAGTGTACGTCACCAGTGTGAGCTGCTACGCCTTTGACACTAGACACTAGGTGTTGGTTGATTGGGATCCACTGTTTTTCTATCAGTGGAAACCGTGTCAATTACAGTATATAAAGCAATGAGAAACAGAACTATGGACTCGATTGCAGGGATGTTGGATTTATTAAACTGGTGGCAAAAATCAACTACATTAAATCAGAGAGTATCAGAAGAGACGAGTCAGGTAAGTAAACAAAATAACAGAAAAACCATAAACAGGGCTGAACAGAATTAAAAAAGACCTAAAAGTTAAAAGAAGATGAATACAACAAACTGGTAGTTTGCAAAATCCTTTCATTCCAAGTGTGTATTTACGATTACTGACAAAATCTGGATGCAATCAGGTGAGTTGGATCGTGTGTACTGGAAGTTGAAGTTGTTTGTATACTGTGGAGTTATGGGAAGTTTCCGGTGCACTGGTTCTCTCTTTGCATGATATAGACATATATCCACGGCAGATCAGTTGTTGGATCTGCAAAAGGAATGTACTGTAGACAATTATACAATCGCTCTACATGTATTATTATACAATACAAAGAACGCTTAAAGAAGGAACTTTTCACCCATGGTCTTAAATTAAAAAAAGAAAAGTTGTTCAATGGTTAAAAGATTTTTAAATAAAATATTAAATATTTATTTGTTAAATTAAAGTACAAAATAGGGCTTGATTTATTTATCAAATTTTTTTTCTTGTTTGGTGTTGTGGTTGATGAAAAAATTTTTTTGTTCACTATTTTAAATAATTCTATATAACAGTAATTGGGGTTATCTTTAATTATCTTGGCCTTAACCCTTTCAGGCTCAAATTAAGTTTTTGTTGCTAAAGGACAACCAAGTCCTGCAGTGGTACTTCTGAGTAAAAAAAACCTCATAAAATATGTATCTGGGTAGTAAGTAAGTAGTAGTAAGTAAGTACTAATAAGGTAATTCGTTTTTAACTGTTGCAAATCAGCAACGCCTGCCTTGAGAGGGTTAAAAAATAAATGTGTATTGGAGGGTAATGAACAATTAGACTAATTTTAGTGTAGAAAGGTTAGTCCGAATATAATTGAGCCACAATATGAGCTCTAGTACGGATATTGTGCTGGTTTATTATTATTTTTTAGTTGGTGGGGTTTTCAGGGTGATCTGGAAGCACAGAATAGAGAGGGTATGAGAAATTGAAAATACAATTTGCACAAAATTAATATTTTTCCCTCAGGAATGAAGTAAAAAGATATAAACGTATGTATTTCACACTCAGATGGTTAAACTTTGCAATTAATCCGCAGTTCCCATTCGCTCCAAACCACCAGGGTGACAAGACTTAAGTTTAAACATTGTGTTTAGTTTAAACAAGTGGTTTAGCGCAGATTTTATAGACGTTATAAAATTTAGATTTATACATTATTTAATCATAAGTTTAAAACATGTTCACATTTTAGCTTATTTTATATTCTAATATTCTCCTGGCTTTAATGATGAGGATCGTTTTGCTACAGGACCTGCTTGTCTAGTAACAGGAGAATGACCCAGGTGTATATGAGTCACTCAGAGTTTTTGTGAGAACAATTTTAATTTATTTTCATATTTACAATTTTACCCAAAGAGGTATTTCTTTCTTTCCTTCTTTCATGTCCCTTGAGGCGCTCTGTACTAGATATGTTAATAATGAATCAATAAGTGTTTGTCAAGAATTTAATTGATTAAACACGTATTAGCAAAAAAAGAAAAATAATGTTTGTGTTGCATCATATTTCTCACGTGTCTATTAAATTTACCACAAGAGGGAGCACTTGCAACTTTGCCGTTGTGTAGAGCTGGACTTTGTATTTTTACCAGACTTGTTCTGAAATGATGTGACAGAGACGAGCTGGGATTTTTACTGTTTCATTCTTATACTCATTGTCCTAATTTGTTAGTTACTACTGGGAGCAATGTGCAAAAAAAAAATACCACCTTACTGGACAAAAAATAAATAAATAAATAAATAAATAAATATTTTTTAAAATGTGAACATCCACATGGAGAGCCACATGTTTGAAGACTGGGGGGTGTTGAAGGCGGTGCCTGCTTAGAAAATATGTGAAGCACTGCTTTAAAGGATGATTTATTTTTACTACCATTTGAAACCTGTTGAGTTTTGCTGAGGATCAGGAATTAAACACATCATGCAGCTGAAACACTCAGTGTGTGTAAATATATATATTTATTTATTTATTTATAGATTTAGAATGCTGTAAAAGGCACAAAAATAAAAGCACTGCAGTGTTTTCGATCTGATCTGATAGCGGTGTCGTGTGTGTGTGTGTGTGTTGCAGGTGCGCCAGTTTTAAATCTGCCCAGTAGGTGGGACTTGATGCTCAGATCATGGACCGTGTGTGTGTGTGTGTGTGTGTGTTACTCTCTCTCTCTCTCTCTTTCTGAGTGTGTGTGTGTGTGTGTTATTCTCTCTCTCTCTCCGAGTGTGTGTGTGTGTGTGTGTGTGTGTGTGTTATTCTCTCTCTCTCTCTCTCTCTCTCTCTCTACTCTCCGAGTGTGTGTGTGTGTGTGTGCGCCATACCTTCCCCTGTACGCGCACTGATAGGACTAAGTGGAGGCTGTAAGAGCAGCCACGATGCGACCCGGGAGGATGGGAGGAGAGGACCAAACCGGAGAGGATATCGATTTTTCAGCCCATCCTACACTAACGGAGTAGTGTGTGTGTGTGTGTGTGTGTGTGTGTGTGTGGATATTGTTCCCCTTGTTTTCTCCTCTCTTGGTCTTAATCGGAGAAGTGGAACACTACGGTCAGCACCGCGTCCGCGTTATTCCAGCATTCCGTTGCGCGCATCTCAGTGTGTGTGTGTGTGTGTGTGTGTGGATGTGGACGAGTGTGTGGATGTGTGTGTGGATGTGAGCGTGTGCTTGTGTGCTTGTGTATTTCCTCGCAAGAAAGGAAAAGAGTGCATGCATGCAACAGCGTGCCGGAGGAAAGAAGAAGAAGAAGGAGGATGATGAAGATGATGAAGATGAAGATGATGGAGACGCGTCCGGTGCCGCCGCTGCGTCTTCCCTGCTGGCGGCTTGCGCTCGTGCTCGGCGCGCTCGGGGTGTGTGTGTGCTCGGTGCTGGAGTGTCCGCCGACCTGCAGCTGCACCATGACGGAGATTTACTGCAATAAGTCGCACCAGGGCAGCTTCTTCCCCCTGCTCGCGCTGCAGGAGACGGCCGTGGAGCCCGCGGGGGGGAACAGCACACACGGCGGCGGCGGCGGCGGCGGCAGCATCTCTGAGCTCTTCCAGAACATCAGCTCCATGTGAGTACACTGGGCTTCAACAGACAAACAGACAAACAAACAAAACACATCTTGGCTGCTTATTTCTTTCTTTCTTTATTTTTTTCTCTCTCTAAAAAAAAAAAAGTGTGTGTGTGTGTGTGTGTGTGTGTCATGTTAATAAACTCGCTCCTGCACGGGAGGGTAGGCGCGCGCACAGCGTGGGAGGCTGGTGCGCAATTTAACGCACGACTTTTTATATGTGTGTGTGTGTGTGTGTGTGTGTACAGTTGTTTCTGTCTTTCTTTGATGTTGTTACATTTCTGTTAATAATACGATACATCATCAAACAGCAACAGCTACATGCTTTAAGACTCTATCATTGTATTTAGAAAAAAAAAATCTTTAGAAAAAGCATGAAGGAGATATTTAGCTGTTTTTTTCCCCTTTTAAAGGGTTCTTGGTTTAAAAAAAATCTTTTAAAAAAAAACACAATAAGAAAATCTTGAGCTATTTTATCCATTTTAATTCTGGTGCTTTCTTTAAAAAAAAAAATGCTTATTTGTGATAAATCCTGATCTTCTTCACCAGGATGAGAATTTATTCCCTTTGAGGATTTCATAAGATGAACATGATAAACATTTCAGGAAAATACAAACACAAACACACTGCTGTGTAAATCTGTTCTCAGAGAAACATACTGTTTTATCTTTATTTTCTCCTCAGAGAGAAACAGAAATAGAGAGCGAGAAAGAGAGAGAGAGAGAGAGAGAGAGAGAGAGAGAGTCTTTATTAGAGCTGATTTGTATTCAAGGCAGGAATCAAAGATTTTTTTCCTTCTTACTGATGCCAAAGAAAAGAATTGATGAAAAAATAGATATATATGTTTAAAGAGTTATTTCTAAGCGGAGTGTTCTGTGTGTACAGTGTAAGTGTGTGTATGTATATGGCATGTACGTGTACAGTGTGTGTGTGCTCATATGAACAGACAGCACATGATTTCTGCCTCTGAAGTTAATCACTTGTGTGTGTCACTTTCAGAGCGGTAATTTAGAAGGTAGTCTGGAAAGATATGAAATATTCTGTACAAATCATTGTTTTTTTGCCGCCATGGTGTGTGAACTGGTTATAGTTTGATTGAAAAGAGAGACATTGTCACAATCGCAATCATCGTAATCGTCATCGTAGTCACCGTCGTTGTCGTCACTTGGGATCACTGATTCTACACATTTCTTGAATTATTATTATTAGAATTAAGAAAAAAAGAAATGAAAAGTCAACATGCTATTTTATAGCTTTTTATGATCAACACATGTTGACTGATTTCAACAATGGTTTGTTTTTAGCTCTAACCGAAATAGAATTGAAGGTTTATTCCGTAATCCTGCTGTGATGTCAGCGATGATGAAAGAGTTTCCACAGTTCAGGGGTGAGCGGTGCGAGGATTCAAAGTTCGATAATCATCAGATGACACGATACCACTTTTTAAATTATATTGTTTGGGAAATATTCCATTCCATCAGGATGCTCTTCTTCTGGTCAGGAACCAGATCTTATCCTGGTGTAGGACCTCAGGATCGTCTCCCTCAGTGGCAGGAGCTCAGTATTATTTACAGAAGCTCTCCTAAAGGTTCGAGAGGTCATTCCTCATCCTCGACTCAGTCACAGGCCGTGTGTTACAACCGCGTGGATATGTTCATGAGTATGGGTGATGGGGATGATGTTTTTCTGCTTACTTTCTCCCCTGGAGTGGGATGACAATGGAACAAGTGAACTGTGACGTGTATCGCAATAGATTTATGGAGTTTAACGTTGCACTTAGCAGTTAATTCCAGTTTTTGCTTTTAAACAAAAATAAGATTTTACAGCCCTATTTGAAAATATAATTTATTTATTTCAAATTAGAATTTTTTATATTGTAGTGGCAGAATTTTATTTAATTACAGTGAATGAACAGATCAAGAATAAAGTTACATTGATCTAATTTGAGACAGCTGCTATACGAATAAAGTTATAAAACAAAAAAAAAGAAAAGAAAAAGGCCTTATTCTGAACAAAACAGCCAACATGTACCCAAGCCGCTGGCTTCACAAACAACATCTTCTTCTTTTCTCTTTTTTCCCCTGCTATGTGGTGTTTATAATGTACAAACAAAGATATTACTTACAGTTAAATTATATTAAAAATATAATCCCACGATTGTCAAACTGTGGATCGTCATTGCACTTATGGAATATCTGCTTTACTATGATCATGATTTTATAAAACTGATTTCTTTTTTTGTGTGCATGTGTGTGTATTTAAATGTATTTGATGATATTGTGTGTTTGTGTGAAATAGAAAATTGTGAAATATTAGGAGACATTAGAAAGTCCAGGCGTCTCCCCGGAGGATCAGCAATCTGTGGCGGGGGAAATTAGAGACGTCCTGAGTGATCTTTTTACTCTAATGCCACCACACAGAAAATGCTGAAATGGAACCAGATTAAATGCTGAAAAGTGACTGAAAATTAGCTTTAAAACTTAAAAAAAACTTTAAAAAATAAAATAAAACAACAACATGACAATCACAAAAAAATAATAATAACAATAATACTACAGATCTCCAGGGTGTGGTATCATTAATACGTTAAAACCTTTTCAGGAGAGTTTATTAAAAAAATTAGCATTCAGAAAATACCTGTTGAGTCGTTCCCCAGTTTCTGCTATAAATCGTCAGAGTCGACTGTCTGCAAATTATATAATAACTGACTAACAAAATTTTACAAAAATTATCATAATGATATATATATTTTTTGTTTCTGTAAAAAAAATAAATTTTGAAATAGAAGTTATTTATTATTAAGTGGGAACTGGGAAATATCAGGATTTCCAAGTGGAAAGATTTGTTTAAACTTGTAATTCCTACTAGGAAAAAATACAGTTAAACATGGGAGAATTTGCTGTAATTTCTTTAATTAGTTTGAAATTCTTATTCTATCTTTAAATATTTTGTTAATTCTGAGTGAACATGATGAAAGAATGGTGTAATATATTGGAGTGAAAGTATAAAGTAAAAAAAATGCATTAGTCCCGTTTGTCCACTGCAAACATCTGAGCGGCGGAGTGGACGGCGGAGGGAACGGCGGAGTGGACGCTGAGTTTGGCCTCTGGATCGTTAGAAAGCTAATGAAATTTAGTGTTCTGTAAAATACACTCAGGATTTCCACACCTGCTGTGTGACTTTATATAGTGAAAATGAAAAGATGTAACAATTATTCCCCTTAACACCGCGTTAACTGTCCGATCTGTGGAAATTTCCAGAACGTTCCTTAATACTGCGTAGAATCACCTGAGAGTTTTATGTTGCGGTTCATGTCTTAATTCCAGCTTGGGTTTGTGAAACTCGTTTTTGTGTTCTGTCGCTTTATTTGATTTGAAAAGCAAATCGATAAATTAATTAATGAATCAGAACAAAAGTAAAGGAACCCAGCTGGAGTTAGTGTGTGTGTCTGTCGTAGCTGCTGCGCCGCGGTGGCCGCGTGGATTAGTGCAAGATTTATCACAAACTTTCTATAGGAGGCGCTCTTGTATCGCTTAGCTGCCAGTTTCTTGTTCTAGCCCTAATATGGAGTTTTGTGGGCGTGGTAAAATGTCATTCAGTTGAAAAATAGGTTCTGACCAGAATTCACCAGCACCCAAATCAGCATTCTTTTAATTTGTTCTGTTTTTTTAAGGGGAAAAAAATCATTGCATCATTCTTTCATGATCTTTCTTGATCTTATTTTTTGCTATCTTTCCATCACTCACACACTCTCTCTCTCTTTCAATTTTAAGGGAACATTTTAGTTTCAATAAAGACTTCTCTCTCTCTTCTTCTTGTTCTTTCTTACTGGTTCAAAAGGCTCTATCTATCTATCTATCTATCTATCTATCTATCTATCTATCTATCTATCTATCTATCTATCTATATGTCTATCTATCTATCTATCTATCTATCTATCTATCTGTCTATATGTCTATCTATCTATCTGTCTGTCTGTCTGTTTGTCTGTGTTGCTCCCAATTTTCTCCCCCTCACTTTCTTGTTTTCTGTCTTAACTTTTTCTTCATTTCACCCCAGATGCAGTATAAAGTTGCACTAGCGCTCCGTTATTAGTACAGTTTCTGTATTCTGGATTTTTCTGGTTATATAATCTTTAGGTCTGTATCATATCTTAATTTTTCTTTTCTTTTTTTCTCAGGGTTTGATGTCAGTTATTCTTTAAAACCACACACACACATATACACACACACACACACACACCTGCTAAAAGAAAACCTGCACTTTAGAGCTGAAGAATTAATAAACATAATGAAAGACTGTAAATGATGCAGTGACAAAGAGAGAGAGAGAGAGAGAGAGAGAGAGACGTTCAATCATAGATGTACAGTAAAAGCACGGCATCTTGAAAATGATATCTTAGCAATATTATGGAATCGAACTAAATATAAGATTATTAAGCTTATTTCAGGGAAATGTTGTTCTACATTTGATTAGAAATTAGCTTAATAATCTCTGTTTGGTTTGATGTAATCTTATTTATTTTGGCTAGATTAAAGAAAAATTTTATATATACTGTAAGAAAAATTAGCTTTTTGTTGTTGTTGGTGTTATTGTTTACCCTGTGTCCTAATTCCATATCGGATTGTATTCACTAATAGGGCAACATTTTACTCTGACTTTGAACATTAAAGCGAGCGGGCTTGCAAAAATAAAACCGAGCATCAGCGATTCTCTCTCTCTCTCTCTCTCTCTCTCTCTCTCTCTCTCTCTCTCTCTCGCTCTCCCACACAATCAAGCACAAAACACACATTTTCAGCCTTTGAGTGCAAAATATGTCGGAGTTTATGGATCTCTATTCTTTAAAATTACAGGATACAAGAGTTCAGACAGCAAGTAAAAAAAAAAAAAAAAAAGAGCACAAAAAAGAAAGAAAAATGTGTTTCAATGGAAACCGGTACAATGACAGTTAGGATTGCTCGATTATTGCAGTCGTCATAATCATTATTATTTCTATTATTTAAAAAAAATGAGATAAATGCCCCAGCCTGGCTGAGAGTGTGTTTGGGCTTTTAGTGAGGAGTGAAAGCGCTGGATTTATAACAGAAAGCGAGAATGTTATTATGAAATTGTATAATCTTATAAAAATAATTTTCTTTTCATAATCATTGTAAACCCAAATTGAAACCACAATTGAAATTTAATTAACTGAAAAAAAGCCATAAGTGCTGCTTAACACATTACTCTAATAAGAGGGGTGTTCAAGTCAAAGTGGGACTTTTGATTGATTGTGCAGAATGAAGTAAAAACTCCCTTTATTTCTCTATAACACCCTCAAGGTAGAAAGTTCTCTCAGTACGCCAGAGCCGGGCATCATGTCTGAACCACTGGCCTCCCAGGAACTCCTTTAATGGCCCAAACATGTGGAAATGGGGCGAGGTCAGGACTATACGTGGGTGTGGCAATAACTCCAAGCCGAGTCTCTGTAATGTGCAAGTGTTAAATGAGTGTGTGTACAGTTCACACAGACACACACACACGCAGATGTATCTCTTCCACAAGTCAGTCACCTGTTATCCGTAGATTTTCAGTGATTAGTCACTCGCTCCGCTCCACGTTCCACTCGCTGAATGTTCACAGGAGTGACTGCAGCGAGTCGCAGAAGTACGGACCTTTTCAAAACGTTTGCACCGTTCAGGTGTTTTATTGCGACTGAGAGTCTCATCACCGTACTGTGACTGAAGTCTTCTGTAAATGTCAGTCGCCTGATTTGTGTTTTGAGTCTCCAGTCGTTCTAACGGACAGAATTAAAACCGTAACTTTAAGATTCCTGACATCTTTTGTCTCGTTTTTGTCAATACAGAGAAAACAGAGGGGCTGAAAAGGGAATAGGGTTGAACTAGAACTAGATGTCCAGTCAGAACTAAAGTATTGGCGCCCTTTAAAAAAGGAGGAGGAGTTACAGTAGTGTGTGTCTGGGGCGGCTGAGGAGCTGCATTACTGGAAGCTTCGGTGCACACTGAGCTCTTTCACTCCTTCACTCAAAAGTGCAATTACAAATACAATTAGATTCCCCTTTCGGTTACCATCCGCAGCACTTTGTAAAATATTCTGGGCGTGGCCAAATGCAAATGTGCTGTGTTGGTCATTTGTGACTGATTAACACTTATTCATATGCATATAACTCTTTTTTTAAAAGAAGCAGAATTTCGTAAAGACACGGATCTGACAAGAGTGATTAGTTCGCAGTGGTCTCTGCAAACATTTACACGAAACCAAGTCTGGGTAATGAGGTCTGATACAAAGTGTACAAAATGATTCATTATATTCAAATATTCATTAAACAGCCGGAATAAATGAACAATCCGAGTTTAATGTCAAATAATTAGTATTAATGTTTCATGAAGTGAAATAAGAATAAAGTGTAATGTTTAACAGATTGAGAATTCTCAAGTGAAACGAAGCCGTTTGGGAATTCTGTCAGATTTGGGATTTTAAAACAGACACATCAGATTATCACCATGTGTTTCTCTTCTCAGTTTTTAAACGTGAGCGAGAGACAGTGAGAGAGAGAGAGAGAGAGAGATTTTACATTAAAGATAAGATTAATTACTTTTTGTCCCCTTTTTACGCTTCCATTATGATGTCTGTCCTCTAAATGTATTTTCCTCGGCCTAATTGATCACCTGGTGTAACCCATTTGTTCTTGAACATCTCCATTAGGCTAATTGTTTTTATTTTCTATATGTGTGTGATGTATCTGTGTTAGCACTTTGCTAATGGAACTCCATGGTGCATGACTGGAATAAAGGACAGTACAGCATTTTTCTGATCTCCTGCTCATTTTTTATCCTTCGGTATTAGAATACAATAGCAAGCCTTGGGTAGAAGGGAAAGCAGTTATCTAGCACAAGTTTATGGGATAAGCAGTCCATGGATTTAGCTGGTCTAAAATTTCTTCACATGTCCCAAATTTTACTTGCGCATTATCTAAAGACAACTAAAAATTACATCAGGTCCTTTTAAAACAGACACCTACAGTATGGACAGTTATGTGGAGGACATTCACTCTAAAGTCTTGCAGTGTCCTGATGCACTTACTGTACATATTGTGGAAGAACTGGTACAGATGATGAGTATGAGTATGAACACCTTAAACCTTTAAAGACAGTATGCATAACGTGCAGGTACGGTACAGTACATTCTGTGCGGAGTGAAAAGGAAATAACTCTCCACACCAGAAGGGGGCAGCACTCTGGATTTGTAATAAAAAACATTTTAATAATAAAACAAAACCTAAGCTTTAGGTTAAGCAATAAAAACATAGCTATATACACTACAGTTCAAAAGTTTGGGGTCACTTGCAAATTTCTTTGTTTGTGTTTAATGATTTATTTTCTACATTCTACAACAATACT
>JAQQZT010000002.1:30887570-30900000 GCA_030068275.1 Clarias platycephalus | reverse complement strand
TTAAGGCAGTTCTGAAGGCGAAAGGGGGTCAAACACCGTATTAGTATGGTGTTCCTAATAATCCTTTAGGTCAGTGTGTATTATACTGTATATAATGTGCTTATATTGAAGCCTTGCCTGGGTGTGTTAATTTAGACATCAAACTGTGTATTTGTGTTTTTGGATATGTCAGGTAGAACGAAAGTTATCGCTTTTATAACAGGTACATTTTACCACTAATGGAATATGGGAATGACGATAAAAAAAATGTAGAACTCGCAAAATTAGCATATTATTATTGTGTTTATCAGTGCTGTTTCTTTTCCCATGTGACCCAGTTTAAATTTTTTTGCTCAGTCATGTTTGTATAGTTGGTTAAAATTAAATTAAATTCAGTTCATCTTATTGCCTGGTTGTGCTGAACAAAAAGGATACGTCACTCTATACTGAACAATCCTGAGCCCTAAATCACAGCAAAACAAATAAACGCTAAAATTCTCTGAGCTTTAATTTTCCTTTTCACTCACGTTTCAGTACAGCATGAAGAGTAAAGTTATACTGTTGCACCACTACACAAAAATGTAGCATTTTATGTTTGAGATTTATTTATTTGTTTGTCTATTTGTTTGTTGCATTTGTAAATATATTAATATTTTTTTTCCTGATTCGGTCATTTGAAAGAGACCTAAATTAGGGTTTGTTGGAAAATAAACAGTGATTATGATTATTATTATTTCCCTAAGGGATATATTCTTATGCAGGACGCTAAAGGGTTAATAGACATTTTAAAGCCTTTTTGTTTTTCTAGGACGTTATAGAACAAGCTAAAAAACTATTACTTGGTCTCGTCTTGAGCCCATGTCCACTATGGACCTGGCATCTATCCTGGTCCTACAGGGACGGTTCTTTACAACACTGTCAATCACTCCACATGTACAGTGTGTGTGAATCTGTTTGTCCTCTTGTGTTTTTACTGGGGACGATTTGGGTGTTTGTTGATGTTAAAATTCAGACCTCCTGTGCAAAGTACTACTTCGAAACGTTACATATGATTTGGCCGGTAAAGACTTGCAGCAGTGAGCCGGAGCTCTGATTCCTGAAAGCTGTCAGACTCATTGGTGGCCATTTACCCGCTGCGCTCCCGAATCGATGACTCCATCAATTAGTCCCTTGGTCAATTAATCACTAGGGGAAAAGGCTCAGTGTGCACTTTGAAACCTGTCCCGTCCATCATTCACTCGTCTGATTTGATCCGTTCCAGTAGCTCCAGCTATCGATCCTCCAGCACCGGATACAGCTGGGAGGGCGCCAAAGCGCGAGACCAGCGCGGGGCAACATGCTAACCACTTTATCACACCACTGGCTGGACCTCAACGACCTGCATGTTTTTAATTAACTGTAATTACAATATGTCGGAGAAACAAGACGTTACTGTAATTATGCCAGACGTGTCCTGGCACAAACCCGTGTGACCCAAAACATGTTTTGAGGTTTGCGGTTGGCTCCAGTGGGAGCAGCGCTGAGCCGTTGTCCTTTGAACAAGCTGCGTGATTAGGTGATAGCCAGATGTTAATACTGCAGACAGACATGATGGTGAGTGGTTGTTGAGTATTTTGAAAAACTGAATATAACAGTGTGACCTGATAACGTTATCAGATGTGTGTCCTTGCTGAAAGTGCGTCTGTGCCTGGTTGTGAATGTGGGTGACCGTGGTGGACAGATGTCATATCGCCAGGTGCAAAAGGTCTATTTATTTATTTATTTATTTATTTATTTAGTCAAACAACTTACAGGCTATTACAGTTTTATAGCAACATTATACCTTAATACATTTATGGTTACATGTAATATAAAGGCTTGTTTCCTCACCTCACACTCTTAAAAAACTTTCCGCTTGCCATTTTACCAAGAAACTACGAGATCTCCTCTGAGAGCCCTAAAACCGAGGAACCCTGCAGCGCTTAAACTCAGACAACCCTTGAGCAAGACACTTGTTTTTTCTACAAGTATGTAGTAAAAAGTTATTAAAATCTGCGAATAATGCAAAGCCAGACAACGTTACACTTTATTTCCGTAGACTGTAAAATGTCAGAGCTGTATGTGGGGTTGTGACGTGTTTCTCTTTCCTCTTCAAATCAGCCAGAAAGAAGAACACTAAGCTTCCAGTGCTCTATGTAAAATAAAAGGTCAGGTTCTCACCAGCTGAAACGTTCTCCCAGGGCAGCATTACTGACTCAAGGTGTAATCCCACCATCTCGTTAAAACACACACTGTCAGTAAATCTGGACGTATTTTCTGGTTAAGTGTCCATTGTTTGTTATCAGGGGAGGGAACTTGTTTAAATGACTCAAGCCGGTGATAAATATTTGCAGAACCGGAGCCAGCAGCAGATGGAGGTCTTTCTGTAATTCTCAGTTCCACGTTGAGATGTTAATGAAGCTTGTTGTACAGCTGCCGGTTCAGGGTTCAGGACGTAGTGGCCTGATTTTTGTCCCAGATCTGACCCTTAGAATTGGAGGTCAGGGGTTTGACTGGAGTTGAGTTTGGGGAGTTTGAGTTTGAGTTTTGGTCTTTCTTTATGCACAAACTGCTGTACCACCAACCCACTAGGGGGCAACAAAACCAGACAAGGAAACAGTTTAAACCAAGGAGTGTAAATGCTGAACTATTCAGGAATAAACACGAGACACATGGACCGGGTAAACAGAATACAAAGCAGGAAGTAAGAAGAGAAACACAAAGCAAACACAGTAAGGCAGAATAGATAATACAGCTCCCTGACTGTTATAAAGTGCTGGGACTGGAGACTCCTTCCAAATAACTACATATAAATATGTCCCTACAGAAAACTCTATTCTCTGCCTTATGAGTTACTGTGATTGAGCTGCGACAATAGAACCGATAGCATACTGTATTCGAACGTATATCATGTAGATCTTAAAAGGACAAGTGACCCAAAGACAGTAGCATTACGACTAAACGGCAGACGTAAAGTGCTCGACACGAACAAACGGGGAATGATCTGACAGATTCGGCGTGCTCAGAAATGCTCGACAACACGTCCACCCTTTGACCGGTGTTTCACGAGACCGCTTCCTCCAGCGGCTGCCTAACGCTCACCGCATGCAGACACGAGGAGAATGTGTGTCATGGGTGTGTGGCACAACGGCAAAAACCACAAGGGCAGGATTTTACATCAGTGTCCAACACGCACTCGGGGGACCCCGGCAGCCGGATCCGTCATTACACGCTCCCTCATTAGCCGACTTGTAATTGCATTGTGGGTAGTTGGGTAAGTCATAAATCTAGGAGAAGCGCATGGGAGTACAGGATGGGAAAAGGCTACTACCTTGGCTTCTGGGCGTAAAGGGAACAGAGGTAATGTTCCAGCCCTGGTGCTTCGAAAGGACACCACTATGATTAATCAAAGATTTAATCAAAGAGGGACTAATATAGAGGGTCGATGTTATTATGTTTTTAACTTCCTGATTTTGGCTTTTTTTTAATTGAAATGTATAAATAAATAAATTTAAAAAATCAATAAATAATCTGGATTTTTAAGAATTTACTTTTTTGAGATGATGACTGGAAAAAAAAAGTTCCCCCTGTTTGCAGGTCTTTCCTCCACCGTTCCGTGTCTCTTTAAACTCCGCCGCTTGCCCTCATCTGTCCAAACTCATTTCTGTCCTCGCTGGCACATGACACCTCCCGTCCTAGCAGCCAATCTGGACTTAATCGCTTTCTTGGCTCAGGTTACGTCCAGAATGCAAATTGCTTGTGCTTGAGGAGGCTAGCTTCCATCAGTACCTCACACACAACGGCTAATATGGCTAAATATGATTGAAAGCTAGCTGCTTGACGTGTGTGACATCATTCTAATCAGATCCCACCGGATTGCATACAGTTATATTTTTAAAGGCTAACGGATTTAACATAAAAATAAACAACGATTCTGTTAGTTTGACTAAATTAAACTCAATTAAAGTCTTATTTTCAATTTCTTTGCTAAATTTAGAGAGTCTTGATGCTTGTATAGTTCAGTGAAGATCAGACCTTAAACATGCGCGTGTACACACACACACACACACATATCGTTTCCTGCTGTCAGCCAGCCTGCTGCTTCTTTTTATTTCCATCAGAACGTCTTCAGATCTCAGCCGTCTGAATATCTGAATTAGCATCCCGACGGCGCTCTGAACTCACACTCAGCCAGAGAATGCTCTGATGCGCAAAGGCTTAGCGAGCTTAGCTTTCGTTAGCTAGACGGCAGCTGAAGACTCGGGTCCCTCCAGGCCAAATTATAAAACTTCATACAGAACCATCTGCCCATGTTGCCGAACATCCCGAGCTGGCTCCGGCACAGAAAAAAGAAAAAAAAAAAAAAAAAAGAAAACGTAATTATCTCTATTTTTTTTTACTGCCAGAGCTTGTGCTGATGCGGATGCTAGGTTCTGCTATCCGGGACACGGGAGGCTGGAATGTCAATGTGTTAATCATGTCAAACTTACCGAGCGCGGTGGTTTGCCAAAATGTCAGATTTATCCTTAAATAACTTCATAGCGGATGTAGCGGCATGTCGTCTGATGTCTGGCTAATAATATTGACCTTCTGTATTAATACAGTGCTAAATACTAAAACATAATAAATGCGCGGTTCTGTCTGTAAACATTAAGCGAGGCCCTGACTAACACCTTGTTTGATTGAATAAAGTTTCTTAATAAGTTATTAATGCTAACAAATTATCCAAATAATTAGTTATTGGTTTAACATTCTCTGCCAAATCCTGATGAGGCTCCAAAAAAAAAAAAAAAAAAATTCAGCCTTTTTTTTTTTGCCTTGTTATAAATGCCACATGCTTTCCATGAGCAGCAGTGAAAGCGCCTTATTAAAGTCAAAGTTTAAAAATGGATCTGTGGGTTTTTTTCACTCCAAGACACAAAGTTTCGTGTAACAGGTGAAGGAAAGCGGTTGTAATAAATAAATGCTGCTGGAAACCAATATAATTATCCTGCCATTCAGCGTTCTGCTTCATAGTTCTGAAATGACGTTGACGTCTCCAGGTGTCGGGTTTCATTCTCTGAGCTTTCAGGTTTTGTTGGGTGAACGCTCAGCCTGTTTGTTTTACTCACATAAACTATTTGTGCGCATTTAAACCCTGATTAGATGGAGATCAGGACTAACGCGGCGGTGTTAGAGGTGATACTGATATTGTTCAAGAATACAGTAGCAAAGATTGATGATGAACGATCGTAGGAATTATGCCACGAGATTACGAGAGGAATATTTAAGTTGCTTGACTTGCCATACACAATTACAGAATTTGTGATAACATAAAACAAACAAACAAACAAACAAACAAACAAACAAACAAACAAACAGAATTCGTGTTACAAAATAGAGAGCTTGTCACGCTCGCATTCCCACGTCAGTCATAGAGACACTAGTTAATGAAGGCCGTCTGTGAGCTCACGTCTGCATAACGGTGTACTTACAGTACAGTACAGTAGAGTTGTTTCTCCACATACTGTATCCTACATAGAAAGCTGGGTTCAGAGCGCAGGATCAGCTATGATACGGCGCCCCCTGGAGCAGACAGGGTTAAGGGCCGTGCTTAAGGGCCCCGCAGTGGCAGTCTAGTGGAGCTCTGGCTCAAATCACCAACCGTCTGATCCTTGACCCAGAGCCTTAACCCACTGAGCTACCACTGAAAAAGTGAAGTCTACTGACATGAAGTGTCTCAGAGGAGGCATGTGGTAGTCTGCACCCTCCCTGGTTGGTCACCTTGATGGGAGAGCGCTGTAACAGAGAGACAGGTGGGAATTAACTAAATTAGTTACTTTGACTACGACTAAATTAGGGAGAAAATCAGGGGGGGAAATGAATAAAAGAATGCACGTAAAATGATCACCATTTTGCATTTCTTATACTGGAACACTGCAAAAATCGTATCTTGTTTTAGTGTTTCATTTAGCTTTGGTTTGATCTAGAAGGCAACCATGGGTGACCAGAAAGGCGCCTATATAAATGAAATGCATTATTATTATCACTCACTCACTCATCGTCTATACCGCTTTAACCTGTATACAGGGTCGCGGGAGGCGGGGTACACACACTCACACACTCATTCACACACATATGGGCAATTTGGGAAGGTCAATTAACCTAACCTACAGTACATGTCCCTTGGACCCTGAGGTGCAAGGCGACAGTGTGAACCACTTCACCACCGCGTCGCCTCATTATTATTATTAATAATAAAAAATGTGAAAATGTCTTGAATCCTGAAAGTGAAACTTTTGCTACAATTTCTTATAATAGGATAAAAAAAAGGATTATTAATTATTATTATTTCTCTGCAAATTTTACAAAATGTTTATTGTTCTATGGCGGACAGTTTTGCTTAGAATTTTAGTCAAAGTTCTAGAAATAAGCTAAATACTCTTTGCTAAAATATGTCGCTTTGCTAAAATGTCTTTTTTTTCAATGAACATCAGTTAAAATGACACTAATATGTAATATAACGTAATATGTTAATGCTCATAATGGAAGCTTTGAAACGCCTCACATGAGCATTGTACTGTGGCTTCAAAAAACAAGCGAACTCTGAAAGAATTTACATATCGGCCATTTTATTACTTTGAGCATTTCCCATGCATTGGAAAAAAAGGTCCTTTGAATTTAATTTTAATTTCCGCATTTATTATAAACTCTGTTTGGAATTCCTCTGTAAAGCCGTGATACGGCGGTGAGAGGCAGAGCTTCTCTTTCGTTCTCGCCGATTGCCGTAGTTTTCTTCCAGAGCCACGTCTTTATCGGCAAAACACAGCGCTCGCCCCCCCAGTGGTATTCACGTCGTCTCAAAAGTCATCGCTCCAGGAGGAAAACAGTCATTAATCAGCGTGTGTGTGTGTGTGTGTTAAAAAATTCACACTTTCTCAAAAGCTGACAGCAGCTGGATCTCCTCACATCTGCTTCTGCGAGAGCTCGAGATTCACGATTAGCCTTCGCTGCTCGCGTCTCGCATAAAGAGCACGCCCCGTCTCGTTTTCAGCAGGGACGACGTGCGCGTTAATCAACACTTTGGTTTTATATCCGATTTAAACACGGCAGGCAGAAGCAGGAGAGGCTAGCATCATTTACCCCGCCCATTAACTGCATATCTTTGCATATCATTATATGATTATATTTAAAGTTGCTAAAGATCTACCAGCTACCCTCGTATTAATTTATAAGAGCAGCAATTCGCTTATACAACTTTTATTGTTATTATATAATATTATAGCATATTGCTGTGAAGTTTGTTTCTGTTCTCACTTCCATCATAAGAGATGTAAACAGACATTCGCTCATGGCTTTTAAGGTTAACAAGACCTTAAAAAAAAAAAAATCATATCATTAAGAACCTGTAAACCAGATCCAGATCTGAAAGTTTTTTATCATTTAAGAAAATTAAAGATTTTTTGCAAACTTTCTATCCCTTTAATTTGAGAGTGTTTTCATATAAGAGATATATATATATATATATATATATATATAAGAAACATATAAGAACATTTTCTTTAAATATTTGTGAAGCTAACACATGACCAATTTTAACTTAAGCTCTGACCCTTGTTTAAGCCAGTAGGCCATGTCACATTCTTGCCATTAAATTGGCTATTTAAAGAAAAATGTCATGCGATTTCCTAGTATCGCCTAATTAATAATGTTAAAATCACAACCTCATAAAAAATCACTCAATATTCTGATTTTCTTTTCTGTATTTCTGTCTGCTAATTAGTGCATGCTAGGTCACTAGCCTGATCTTGCTAACCCCTGCCGTTTTTCTTTTACAGACACATCGAGAACTGGATGGGCCTGCAAACCGTACAGGAGGTTGACATGGCTCTGTACACCGGCATCCAGAGACTGTGAGTAGAAGAAGCGCTTCTTAGCAGCATATTGCTAACGTCTACAGACATGGCTTTAAGCACAGTGATAGAGATAGCACATGATGTGGTGGATCTATGGATTAGCACTTAGTGACTAGCGTGAGCCGGTGAGCTGGGACTTCCCATCTCCCAGGGGTCGACTTGAGCAGCGTGGATTTTCCTCTTTAGTTGGCCCACAAACAAAAGGAATCTCCCCAAGGCCTGATTTGCACTGATCAAATAAACAGCACTGTAGCGGCCAGGAAATTTAATTACGTCCCCCATCGCCCCACGTCTGGACGAGAGCTCCTTCCTTCCCTTCTCTCTTCGCTATCCGTACTTGGCCTGATGTAGAGATGCTGTCAACCTTCCTCTTCCAAAAGCTGTCTGGAGATGCCTCTCGGGAAGCTCGTCCTCACACCATCTCGCATCCACAAGCTAGCACATGCACATTCCTCTCCTAGCCAATTTCCCAAAGCTTTAAGCAATTACTGCAGCACTGATTAGCATGTTTCTCATTAGCTGCTTGTGTTTGTCAATACCCCACTAGTGCCTAAAACCCAGGCTGAAAACCACAGCGTCTCTTTGCTTCTTGCTGTTTTAACCATTTCTATTGATCTGACATTACATTTTATGTTTAATTATGTTTAAAAATCAATACATGACTAGGAAGCTGCTAGCTGCTGGTGATGAAGCTGGCACTGGCTCAGGAAATCAGAAATTTCCATTTTCTGCTGGTGCTTGGATTCAATCTCACGGTTTTCCAATCAGAAACTCAAATGCTCTAACCACTGGACCCTTGGAAAGCAGGGGTCTTCAGGAGCTATTACAGTTTTATTGGATAATTAATGCTTCCCAGCTTCCTAAAGAAGTCTTGCTGATTAGGGAAACACTCAGGTTTCAGGGCTCATGCAGAGGAACAAACGAAAGAAGCCTAAAGATGAGCTCAATTTGAAGTGAAACAGATTTTCCAGCTCTGTATGGGCATAATTTTTTTTTTTTTCTCAAATCAGACCTGAGCCACTCTTAATGAGTCAATCATTCTACACCACATTCAAATGTACCTAAAAAAAAAAAAACAACCGGCATGGGAAGAACATGAAAACTCCACACACACACTCACAGAGCCAAGGCAAGATTCAAACCCCTAACCCTGGAGGTGTGAGGCAACAGTGTTTATTGCTAAGCCGCCATTTCCAGTATCATATTGTTCTAAATAATTAAAACTAAGTGATAGTGGCGTAATCAATACAGAGACACAATATCCACAATCCATCCTTCTTTAATATAAAATCGCAGTGATTCACATCGATCGAAATTTTCGACGCCCCATTAAAGCGTCTCGGCTTTCAGGATTCCGATCACGATCGGCAGACCCACCAACGACTCTGCCTTTGTGTGGGCTCGAACCAAATCAGAATCCGTTGATCTGATTACTCCTTCTCATGCCCATAATGAAAACAGGAGCGAGTGCTCAGAGCGAATAAACATCTCACAGATGCCGGTGATAAAAACGGATTCAATATACATAATTGATTTGAGATGTCGGCAAGAGTAACGACGAGAGGGTGGAGATGTTGCCTTTCGATGAGCATCCTGGCTGTAATGATACCTCAGGAGGAAGAGAAGATGTTGGGTGTTTTTGTTTTTATTTTCATCATCATCTCCTTTAGACGTCTAAATAATTGTCATCTCAGATGGCACCGATGTCAGCTTGGGTTAAAACAACCGAACGGCACCTTACTTCTCCTCTCACGACTCGTGTGCTTTAACCCAGTCCTGTGATTTACCTCAAATACGACTTTAAATCAGCAGGTAATCAGCACACTCGCTGTTTGACACTGGCACGATCCACAGGCCCTCTCTGTGTGAATGCCGGTTTCCATAGATACCATCGTGGCTTAGCCTTCGCAGCCATTTACAATAAGCCCTCTTCGAGTGCGCACACTCCAACAAGTGTTTGGGAAAATGTCACAGCGGTTGATTGAGATAGAAAACCAAAATATATATATGTTTTTTTCTTTTTCAGGACTATCACAAACTGCAATCTGAGGACGATCCAGACTAGAGCCTTCGCCCAGAACCCACATCTACACTACATGTGAGTCTGTTTCCCAAGTTGTTTTCCAGAAGGAAGTAGAATTTATAAAAAGTCCTCTGATTGTTCTGATCTGCGAGATGTCGACGTTAAACCTCTACCACAGGCTTGATTTACTTTAAAACGTTTTAGCCAGAGCTTGAAAAACTAAACCCAGAACTCCTGTTCTTATCAATACACAGCGGCTATTTTATTTCCAGTTTTACTTACAGTCTGATGAATTAACATTTTTTGTTAACTACTTTAGATTCAAGATATTTGAAGCATTTTCTTTTGCATTCTGTACACTTTACTTTCTTGGTGCAACATCTGGATTGTTCCGCCTTGTATGTTTTACTACCTTGTATGTTGACTAGCATGTTTCCCAATACAAATAGTCTTTTGGTTAGATTATTTTCTAAAGCCTCGTATTCATATTCATGGTGAGAAAGAGGTAATTCCATGACAGAGAAGAGGTGGGTTTAGTGATTTAATGATAGAACTTTGGATTTTGTGCTGCAGTGGGTATTTAAAAACACACGTCTGGGAATTTCTTCATTTTAGAACTTTTCTGTTCTACAAGATTGGCAAGAACCAGGAGAGCCCCATGACTTTTCGGAGTGCCCAGGAGTGAGTCTACTAGTGCCAGAGTGCTAAAAGAGAAATGTATTGACTTTTTTTTTTTTTTCGTGAATAGCCTACGGAAAGAATTGACATGTCCGATAATTCCTCAGCTTTTTGCTGAGATTGGCGAGAATGCAGAGGCTTTTCGGGGTATGAAGAGAACCACACGAGAGCCCAGGAGTTCCAGGGTGTCTCCAAGTGTCTGCCAATTCTCTCACCAAAATCTCTGTCTATGTGTTTTTCCTCCTCAGACACCTGTATGTGTGAAAGGCTTGTGAGTAGCAACAGATGGACTAGTTAACTACATAAACCCAGTTTGGGGTGCAGTGCTGTTTGATTTATATCATTTTAGAATTTTATTTAGAACTGTAATGAAAATTTCTTCCCCAAATCGTTTCACCACATTTTCATCTTGCCGGTTGATTTCTTTACATTCTTATAAACATCTAAAATATTTATATTCTTCTAAAGAGCCACTTTTAAAAACAAAAGCTTCATGCATTTTCTGCAACCAGGAGATACCAAACAGGGACAAGCACAGCCCTGCTACATGGTTTGTTTCCTCCTCGATTTAAAACGCTATATCAAAGTTACAATCGCCAGCCAGGGCTCATGAGGCTACCTTCATGCATAATTAATAATGATAAAGTTCTCTGCAGAACCCGACCTGTGTTTATTCTGCAGTTTCTCATCCTGTACTTTCTCAGAGATAACCACAGAGAGGCAATTTACATTCCTGTATCGTGTGCAGCGTGCTGCTCTGTCGACTCGCATATCATTTGCATCGTACGACCTGACCACTTACACAACAACAGGAGTAAAAGATGCAGAGGTCTTATCACCCTGTTGTCTGCGACTGTAGCTAGCTTGATGATTGGTGAACAGCTAGCAGTCAAAAGTGATAGTTTTTTCTTCTGGGAGTGTATCGATGTTCCTTGGTGTAAAGTCCTTTGAGAAGAATCTGTGTTGGGGCGCTGAGGTGATGATTGTGTTTTACAGCAAGGCTTGATTTAGTCTGTCTTCTCTACATGCAAAATCAGGATAATTATGAACATCTGTTTTTTTCACGTTCAGGAACAGCGAGGAATTTCTAAGAATATGGAATTTTAAGACTTTAGGTCCTTAAGAACTTTTTTAATATACAGAACTGGATTTATATTACTTGGGGATAATGGAAATCTCGGATCAAATAGATTTGTGAATGTAGCACTGTGAGCACACAGGACTGTGGAAATGTTAAAGTTATTAAGATATATAGTATTGATTCAGTGCACAATTCTAAAAACCTTGAAACATGAAATCTTGGGGATATACAGTACGGTTCTTGAAACTGGGAACAGAAAGAAACATAGAACTACAGTAGGGGGCGCTAGAGTCAAACCAGGTGTTGACTAGAGCTATAGAAGAAGACTTACAGAAGACTTCAAGCACAGTACGATGATGAGACTCTTGATGAGCCGCAGTAAAATATCTGAACTGAGCAAACGTTTTAAAGAAGGACGTACGTGAGTGAATGATCCCGGCCGCGGTGGTTTGGAGCTCACTGCAGTCGGAGTTTATCGGGGAAGATATCAGGTGGTGATGGAAATTTTAAGAGATGGGAATTTATAGGACTTGAAGGATATAGGGTAGTGGGATTAGTGGGATAGTTAATAAAGGAACAAACAGCTCAGGGTGTAGACACCTCTGGAAGTATGGACTTTTGGTAGAAGGATGGATGGATGGATGGATGGATGGATGATGAAGATGATTGTTGGTGATTATCAAGTTCAAGTTCAAGTTCAAAGGCTTTATTGTCATTTCAACCATATACAGTTAGTACACAGTGAAACGAAACAAC
>JAQQZT010000002.1:30843376-30854443 GCA_030068275.1 Clarias platycephalus | reverse complement strand
CACACACACACACACACACACACACACACACACACACACACACACACACACACACACACACACACACACACAGCTCATCAGAGACTTGATTGCTGGATATCAGTGGCTTAGCAGGTGGAAGTAACAGAGAGGTGGCCGTCTGCTGGCAAAATGCCAAACACTTATTGTCAATTTCATACACCTGCTACACACACACACACACACACGCACTCTCCTCCATCACTCTCCCTTTTTCTTTTCTCTCGCTCTGTGAATTTGAAAGTCTAATAATAATAATAATAAGCTCAGTTTAATCTTTTAATTCATAAAGTATAGCGTGTATAGAGTGTGAATCGTCACAAAAAGTGTGTGTGTGTGTGTGTGTGTGTGTACTGTGTAAGTAAATTCCAATCCACAGCTGAGCGTGGTGCGCTACACACCCTGGCAGCGATGGCTGGGTCGTGCCGCGTCGTTTCTCATCGGACTCACTCTCTCTCTTGCTGCATCACAATGGCAGGTTCATTTGTAAATTCCTGAAATAGAACAGAGGAGAAGAAAAAAAAAAGAGAAGCCTACTGTAGGAAAGTCCTTGGCCTTCTAACAGCGCTGTACTCAAGACCTACAAAACACACGGCCTACAGGAAACACACCACACACACATACACACACACCATGCACATCATAGGTTTCTCAGAACAATGACGACGACCAAAATTCAAACAGTCTCAAAGTCGAGCCTTGAGGTTCCTCACACCTCTTCACCACGTTGTTTAGGTGAAACAATCCGATATTATCCAGGATTAGACATAGCATAATTCGGCGTTCTTCCTCAGAAGATTTTGGTGTCGGGCCTCATTAGCATAAAACCCAGACAATAGGTGGGGCTTGGAGTCTGGAGGTGGAGTTGTGCAATGGAAGTTAAATCATACCAGAACATAAATCAGAACATAAATCAGATTCTGTTACTGAGATCAACAAATAAATTTTCTAGTAAAGATACCAAGATTGTGCAAATTATTAACAAAAATTAAATCACAGGGAAATTTTCACAACAAATGTGAAATGTGTGAAAATATTTATAATATTTGCATAACTTTGCATATCACGAGACCCGCTAAGCGTGATCCTGGACCGATTGACCAGGTTCCAGTGATTCTTTATTTCTGTTTTGCACAAATTTAATTTTGTTGTGCAACGTGACCGAAAAAAACAAACAAAACAAAACTGGCGTTGAATCAGGACAAAAATAATGGCACCCTATGAAAGGAGGAGGAATTAAGATTAAGATTTGCTTTTTTGTCGCATGTACCTTGCAGAACAGTGAAATGAGTGAAATTTCACACGTGATGCCCTTAGGAGGTGTTGTTTCACATTTTAACCAATTTTTAATTTGGTTTGACCAGTAAATAAAACATCTTAACACTATCTTTTCACATTTGCTAAACACATTCACTTTTACTGTATTCAATTAAACTAAATTTGGTTTTATGTAATTAGCGCCTTTAACAATTGTCACTGCCAAATTAAAGTGTGTGTTCATTGTCACAGTTTTTTATTTATTCATTTATTAATTTATACTTGATTTCTAAAACTCAGGAATATTAAGAAATTTCACCAGGTCTAGATGGGTAAGAAGATGCAAATATTTATCAGTAATTCTGTAATATATAGTAGGTCTATCAATATTACAGCGTTCACGCATGTGATTAATCTACAAATTTTGACATGGTACTTTTTTTTTACTCAAATTATTCATATGACCAAGTTTGACGCTGATGGCTTCCCATAATCACAGCCTGGTTACTTGGCTGTGTGTTTTAGCATTTACATTTCGGCATTTGGTAGACATGCTTATCAAGAGTGATTACATTTTTATCTAATTATACATCTGAGCAGTTAAGGGTCTTGCTCAAGGGTCTTGCTCAATTGGTGGTCGTGGGGTTGGACGGACCTTCCGAACTGCCTTAACCACTGAGTGACCCCTGACCCCCTAATAACAACCTGTTTTGTAAGGTAAGGTAACAACATGGATAATAAGATGACATCACCAGGTGCATGAAAAGCTTCTGGATGGAAGTCATGTGCTCGAGCTCCCTTCAAGGGGAAATATTTTTACAAGAATACATTAAATATTAGACACTGAAAAAGACTGCGAAAGTGAGACAGTTGGCAGAAGCTACTTTTATTGCCTTTCCTGGAGATCACTGGACATCCGTAAGTAACCAGAACTACCTCGGTGTAACAGCTCGTCTAATCACAATGACAAATGCTAACTGCACTCACTCACTCTGGGCGTGTTAAACTCAGAGGAAAGACATTAATCTTTTGACCACACTTATATATGTGTTATATATTAGTGTGTGCGTGTGTGTGTGGGTGGGTATATATATATACACACTCAGCTGTATATGGGTTACTGTCTTGAGACCCTGAGAGTGAAATAAACTCAATCGTGCATTCACCTGCCTAAACATCTGAGCATTTAAGTTCTCGCTCGCTCTTTTTGTTTTTTTTGTTAAGCAGCATTTCATAGTTTGAGGCAGAGAACAGGATCTGGGACACAGAAAAAAGATGCGTATAACAGACAGCTGTCGAAGGCAGGCAAGCGTGGAGGACGAAACCTCGTCTGAACAGAATAAACAGAGCACTACTGAGAGAGAGAGAGAGAGAGAGAGAGAGAGAGAGAGAGAGAGAGAGATGAATGATGGGAAGTGAAGGAGAGACTAAGCCCTTTTTAGTTTGTTTCCCCCCTTGGATAAAAACTGCGCTGACCTTGGAGATGTGTTTGATAAATGGATGTTGCATTAATAGTTTGGTGAAAAATTCATACAAACATCTATTTTTTATGGAAGGGATTTGGTATGTGTGTGTGTGTGTGTGTATGTGTGTGTGTGTGTGTGTGTGTGTGTGTGTATAGTTGGATGACAGCTGACAGTGTTTGTGTGTTTGTGCGACTGTGTATTTGCGCGGTGGATGTTTAATCCCTAGAGATTTCTCTCTATTCTCGACGTCTCTGCAATTTTATAATGGAGCTGCTCTTTATTTTCTCGCCTAAAGTGAAATAGTTTGGGCCTGAAATCTCAGTTTCCAGTAAGTGATTGTGTACAATTGCAGGGAGTGTCAGGAACACTGGTATGGAACACTGATTTATTGAGTATGGAATACTGATCAGTGTGAAATACTGACGTCTAACAAATACTGATGTGAGTAAAATACTATATTAGACAGGTACATTAATGCGTCTGAAAAACTGAGATGTTTGGTTTAATAAAGTGTATGTAATACTGAAGTCTAGGAAGTAGTGAAGTGTATGGAATGCTGACACATATACTGTAGAACGCTGAACCGTGGTGAATCAGGAACTGTATGAAATAATGAACATTCAGAATACTAAAGTGTATGCAGTGTACTGAAAACTGAAGTGTACGGAACACTCAAGGAGTAAAGTACACCGATCAATCATATTACTGTATGCCCACCAACGGGGGAAGACTATCTCTTTACAAAGGCACCTGGACATAGGCGTGATATAATAGACTTGACGTGAACATTTTGTCCCTGAAGTTGATGTGTTGAAAGCAGGGAAAAATGGGCAAATGTAAAGGTTTAAGGAACTTGGACAAGGCCACATTATGATGTTTAGATGACTGGGTCAGAGCGTCTCCAAAAACTGCAGCTCTTGTTCCTGGTCTGCAGTGGCCGGGACATACCCAAATTGGTCCAATGAAGGACATCCAGTGAACCAATAACAGGGTCATGGGCAGCCAAGACTCACTGATGCATGTGAGGAGTGAAGGCTGGCCCGTCTAGTGCGATCCCAGAGAAGACAGAGATCGCGGTCAGGACACACGATGCATGGCAGTTCGTTGTGTATAGAGCTGCGTAGCTGCAGAGCGGTCAGGGTGTCCATGCTGGCCCGTGTCCTCCACCAAAAGCTCCTACAACTGGAGAACTGTGTGTGTGTGTGTGTGTGTGTGTGTGTGTGTGTGTGTGTGTGTGTGTGTGTGTGTGGGGCTTATCTGAGGAAGAGATGGCATGAGGATGTGAGCCAACAGAGGCAGTATGATGCTCTGGGTGATGTTCTGCTGGTCGTTTCCATGTGGACGTTACTTTGACCTGTAGCTCCTCCATAAACATCTCTAGATGCTGAAATCTGAATACGCACTCAGCAGGTTGGAGGGAATTAAGAGTACGGTGCCAATATAGTGTGCAAATCTGCTACTAATGAAAAAAACCTTCAATAAATTGATTGAATAAAAACATCTAGGACTAACGAATAAGGTTTTACAAATGCAACACGCTGTACTTCTCTCTCTCTCTCTCTCTCTCTCTCTCTCTCAGCCATTTCACTAATTGATTTAGTCTTTTTGACAGTTTGAAAAGAAGCTTTTACTTCCTCTGGGTAAAGAAAAGATTCCCACACTCCTCCGCTCACGACGCTCGCTCTTCCCTGATTAACGCTCTTCACTTTTTTTGTCTCTCGTCGATGAGTGATGTTTTTATTCTGTTTGTTTTTTTTTTCAAAACGTATTGAAGATGTAGGACAAAAACGCTGCACGACTCTGTTTAAATAAGAAGTGAAAAGAAAGAACAATGTTCTATTAAGTCGTCAAAAAGTTATTAAAGTCTATTCATGATGACAAACTCTTTCCTTCTAAGGATGTTCTTTTTTTCTGTCAGAAGGAAAGACAGAATTCCTGTAAGAAGAGGATTAAAGCCTGGATTATTAATGTTTTTTTTCTATTCACAAATTTTTTGCAAAACAAAAAAATATTCATGATTAGAAATGTGTGAATATTTATCCTGTTCTTTGTTCTTTTTATTGAATGTTTCTTATCAAATTTAATTTGTCACGTAGACAACCACACACAACTATGGTGTGCAGTGAAATGCTTACGCGACTGCCAAGGACTAGAAAAAATAACTAATGTGTTAGGTTTATTAAATTAAATCACTAAATAAAACTGAACACTAAAATAAAACTGAATATTTCTTTAATACTTGAATGCACCTTTTATTTTTTAAATACCTTAATACACTCTTAATGTCATATATATGTAGCATTTTAATAACATTACTGCTTTATAGGGTACATTTAAATATTTGGAATTTATATTTATATTTTTTGGAAATATAAACAATTTTTCCAAGACTTTATTTGTTTAATTATTTATTTATTTTATATATATAAAAAGAACCACACATTTGGTAACTTCTATGGGATCAGTATACATGTATATAGTTATTGGTTATAGAGATAAAGTTCCTTGTCCATACTGGGTAATAATTTATACTACAGTATATATATATATATATATCCTGTATTGAGGGTTGCGAGGGGAACACTCTAAGGAACACTTCATGGTACCATTGTGCTTCTTTATACCTAAACCCTCAAATACCCTAAAATGTAACCCCATATTAACTGGTTAATGAAACTGTTGATTGATTGATTGATTGATTGATTGATTGATTGAGTGATTTTGATTGCTTTTATATCCAGTTAGATGTTTATATTTAAAATCCCACATTAGCAGCAAATAAAAGCACAATGTTTCTCTCTACATATCACTTTAATATCACTGTTTAATTAAGCGTTTAGCGTCCTGAGAGGCACCGAAGCTGCCGTTCTGTTTGGGTGTGAATTGTTTGGGTGCTTGCATCGTGGCTAGCTTTCAGAACTTCGCCACTACTGATTAGCAAAGAGGAGAACCCTGATGTTGCCATAGCAACAAGCTGGTGGCTATTCTGAAGTGTGAAGCAGTGTCAGGAGCAGAGAGTTAGCATCTGTCCTACAACAGGCACAAAGCACAAGTGTTTGTCACAGTTACGAAGTGTTATCAGCCGAGATGTTTTGTTTACAGTCAATAATGACCTCATCGTTAGCAATCTCACTGCAGCGCAGCCTCGCGCGGGTCAGGCTGACACTGTGGACAAAACGTGCGGTGTAATGTTAACGTTTATTAGCATGGAGGAGTGTATTATTATATTAAAGTTATCTTTTATATTGTGATATTGAATTAAAATAGATTCAAGAAACTGCATAGTAAGAAGAAATATTTTTACTATAAACATTTAGACATCGTAAAAAATAAATAAACAAATAAAATGTCAAAATAAACCAATGTAACAGATTTTTATAGAATATAAAATATACAAGATATTACACTGTACATAAAAATAACATTAGTATTTCAAAAAAGTAGTTAAGTAAAAGTAATTTTACAATGTTTTCAAATCACTTCTCAAATCACTTTTAAAAAATAAGTCAAGATTTGAACCAGCTATGGAACCCGATTACGAAGAAAACATCACCTGAACATAAATCAGACACACTTTCACAACAATTAAAAAACACATTTTCTGTTCAGTAACTTTTTCTCTGACTCCCCATGAAACCCTCTGAAGTGCTTTTCCAACCTTTCGAAAAGTTTTTTATTAAACGCTATTGTACTTTCACATTAAGAATTCCTCTAGTGTGGGTTTTGCGCAAATTTCCCAGGAGTGCATTGTGGGTAAATGATTCCGTTCAACCCCAAGCTGCATTAGTAACAGTGGCTGCTTTTCCTTTACAGTTTTTTTCCCGTAGCCTCGTATGAACCAGACCCGGATGTCACACGGGACACGGCTGCTGCCTTCAGCAAACACATTTATTCTGAAAATTAGACATTTCGTGCTTCGCCGAATGAACCAGCTTCATTATTAATGTTATTTCAGCTAATCAACAACCGCTAGTGCTGGGAATAAAGAAGAAATAACGGCATGCTCTGCACTGAGTTTACTGCGTAGTAGTGCGATGAAGTACGGACAGCTGAGACGAGTCATTAAACTCTGTGATTTAGGATGAACTGGATCACTCTAGATTTATCCGACGGACTGTCTATGGTAATGAGATACTTTGGGACAAGGGACAAGTTTTTTTTTTTTTTTATTAGTTTGTGAGCATTTTGAAAAAGTAATTTAAAGCCTTAAAATATCACAAATATGCACATATTTTCAAAAAATACTGTTATAATTAATAATAACTAAAGAATATCACACTCGAGGTCATAAATATCAAGGTCAAATATCAGCACGGTGTCATGGGACTATAGGCACAAGGGTGCAGCCCGAGTACTGATGATATCACAGTCGCGCTGATATTTACAGACCTACTCTCACCCACACTGAGACCCACAGTTAGTGTCATTAACCACTGGACAACACCTGGGACACGCCCACTCATACATAGAGTTACACATCACAGTGCTGTTACTGTCTGTTATCAGAACTCAAAATCAGATTACTTAGTCAGGAGTAATTTTTGTATAATATTATATTACTGATGGTTTTAGAATGACCAAGTCAAAGTCCAGACCTTAACCCAACTGAAATGCTGTGGGTGGGGCATGTCAGTCTTAATGAAGAGGGTGTGGCCAGTCAGTCTTAATGAAGAGGGTGTGGCCAGTCAGTCTTAATGAAGAGGGTGTGGCCAGTCAGTCTTAATGAAGAGGGTGTGTCATTCTATTTCGTTTTTGTCAGTGAATTCTGTTTGGGATATTTGATGTCCTGACCCTCTGACTCCATTAGTGCTAAAAGGGATATTTGCATACATTTGATTTTTCATTAAATAATCCATTTTTAACGCCAGTATCGAGCCGATATTCCCTCCAGGCCTGAGTGTCAGGAGCCCGGGGAGCATCCTGAACGATTTTTCAGCTCGCTGATGGAAACACGTCTTATCTGCGTCTCTTCTATTGGATTAAATTTCCTGGCTTTTAGGAGCCTGAAACCTTCACAGCCTCCATTTAATTTGTTGCTTTGAAAATAGCCGAGTGTGTTTATTGTGCTGTCGAGGCAGCAGTTTTCCCCTCACAGCCTAGTGTTGTTTACGTCCCCAGTGTACTCTTCATCACACTGTTGCAAACACACACACACACACACACACACACACACACACACACACACACACACACACACACACACACACACACACACACGTTAAAATCACCCTCTTTCTTTTTCTCTTTGTTTCCTGCAGAAATTTGTCCAAGAACCCTCTGACTACTCTTTCCTGGCAGCTCTTCCAGAATCTGCAGCTTATTGATCTGTAAGTGGTCTCTCTCTTCCTCTCTCTCTTCCTCTCTCTCTCTCTCTCTCTCTCTCTCTCTTCCTCTCTCTCCATCTCTCGCTGTCTTTCTTACTGTTTTACACGATTCACTTGTCAGTATTGATTTTACTTTTGTATCGCTGTTTTTCATTGTGCTGCTGAATTGTGTGTGTGTGTGTGTGTGTGTGTGTGTGTGTGTATAATGCAGTTATTCTGCATTAACTTCTGAAACGGACACTTAGCTGCTGACCTCAGTGTGACTTGAGTAGGAGTAGGCGATGCACCTGTCTGTTTTGTAAAAGGAGGTGTGGCCAGTGCACCTGTCAGTCTTAGTAAAAGAGGCGTGGCCTGAGCACCTGTCAGTTTTGGTAAAGTGGGTGTGGCCTGTCAGTCTCAGTAAAGGCCCATCAAAGCAAAGGCAGCAAAGTAAGCATGACCCCCGCACCTTCAGCTCCAAAGGCGTGGCCTCAATGACATAATAATAATAATAATAATAATCAGTTCTGGTGAAAGAGGCGTGATAAGTGTAGGTGTCAATCATAGTCAAGGTGATCCTGGTCTCAAAAACTAATTTCAATCAAACAGGCGTAGCATCTGCATTGTGTGTGTGTGTGTGTGTGTGTGTGTGTGTGTGTGTGTGTGTGTGTGTGTGTGTGTGTGTGTGTGTGAGAGAGAGAGAGAATGGCTGTATTGTGGTATTTTAAGTGCAGGAAGCAGGACATGTTCCTCAGAGGGGCAGAGTCTCCTCCGCAGGGTTAGCGTGTCCTTTTCACGATCTCTGAGGAGAAATACGCGTTACCACATCGCCCTTAAAGTTAAGACATTAATAACGCCGGAGCGTCCGAGGAGAGCGTGACCTCGTACGGCCAGCTAACACAGTATAAGTGTGTTAACGACAACTGCTTTTACTCCATTAATCAATTAACCGATGTAAAAAAAGTGGAGTGCTAAAAATGTATATGATATTTATGTAAGAATTGTGCATGTGGGCGTGGCCTAGTATTGTAATAATGAATCCTCCATGACAGCTGTTCCTCCCCTCAAATAGATCTCAACTAGTTGTGTATCACTGTTTAATTCTAAATGTAACAACCAGAAATGATAGATTTAGCAGAGTAGGCTACGCTTGTTAGCTTGGCTGAGAAGTATTCTCGGTATAGTTAGCTTGAGTTAGCTTGTGCTCAAACGTTAGCTATCCTTATTGTTCTGATATGGTAGCGTTAATTCACTGCTTTGCTTTAGCTTACTATGTTTATGTCACCTTTCATTTTCCCGCCGTTTTTCTGCCCCTTGCTAGTTTCCTGTCACTTTGCTAGTTTTCTCCCATTTTCTAGTTTCCTGTCACTTTACACTTGTTGATATTGTTTTTTTAACAAAACATGATTAATATTGCATTAGTGTTTACTAATAAATAATAAATATCGGGCTCCTTGCGAGTCTCCGACTCAGACTGCGGGATTTACAGTATAGTGGTGTATAAACTTGTCCTTGTTTCACCTCACAGCTGTTTGGGCGTCTTGAGACCTTTCAGTCATTCACAGCTGTCAGTCAAATGTGAAAGAAATAAACAAGTTCACACGCAGTAATGGAGGTCAGAGGGTCAAACACGCGGCTCAATTATCAGCATGAAGACGTGTTAGAAGCTCCCCAGGGGGGATACAAGAACCTGCAAAATCCAATGTTTATTATCCATACACACAAAAGTGTATCTGTGTGTGTGTGTGTGTGTGTGTGTGTGTGTGTGTGTGTGTGTGTGTGTGTGTGTGTGTGTGGCATATGTCTACTATTTCATTATGGCTCAATTCAATTCGATTTTATTTATATAGCGCTTTTAACAATGGTCATTGTCTCAAAGCAGCTTCACAAAAATGAAAGAAATTTTTTTTAGGAAAGAAAATATTTGGAAGTGTGTATGTGTGAGAAAAATGTGTCTAGATAATAATGAGATGAATGAATGATGAATGAGCAAGCCAAGGGTGACGGCGACAGTGGCAAGGAAAAACTCCCTGAGATGGTAACAGGAAGAAACCTTGAGAGGAACCGGACTCAACAGGGAACCCATCCTCATCTGGGTGATGACAGATAGAAATGATATAACATCATGTGTGTTGTGCAGGTTCATCAGTTTACACTCACAGAATCATTGAGGTTACTTTACTTCTTACTATGGGGTGAAACCTGGTTCTGTGTTTAACCTTACAGTATTCTTCTTTTCTATCAGAAAGGGTTCCACATTCTAAAGAATAACCAGCAAACTTCACTCAGACCAAAAGGTCAAATCTATGTAGAACATTACAACAAAGAAGCCAAGAACCCTTAATTATGCAGTAAAACCCAGTAAAAACATCTTGCTGTCAGGTATTTGTTTAGCCTTTGGTACTCAGTAATATTGAAATAGTGTTCTTTAAGGGTTCAGTGAGGGTTGTTTTGGGTTATTAAGGGTTCTTCACTCTTGGAACACGTTATAATAATAAAACACTAAGCAAAACTTTTTTAATGGTTTTAAAGGTTAAAAATGTAAAAACCCTCAGGTGTAGAGTTCTACATAAAAGAACAATAAAGGGTACTAGAGTTCAAAAAGAAACATGAAAAAAAGTCAATTTAAAGGAATTAATATATAAAAGGAAAAGAGATGGACAGATAGATCTCGGTGATTGTGGAAACTCTAGATGTTTCACTGCTCTGTGGACACGCGCACACACACACACACACACACACACATGCTGACAGAACCCAGGTGCTAGTCCAAAAGACCAAGGTCAGGGAAATCCACTGACACAAACACAGAACACACTCGGTTTCTAACACGAAAGCAAAAACACGAAGGGGAACAAAAAAAAATAAAAATGACTGTCAGAAATCAGTGGCGCAGATGTGCACAGTGTGTTCTCAGCTGGAAACAGATGACACAATAACACAATAACACACACGAACACACACACGAACACACACACACACACACACACACACACACACACACACACACACACACACACACA
>JAQQZT010000002.1:30780969-30791472 GCA_030068275.1 Clarias platycephalus | reverse complement strand
CTACCCCTTCACGTGAACGCGCCAAACGGAGGGGTAGGGCTATGTGTAGGGGTAAGGGGTAGAAATGGGATTCAGCCATAATCAGTGCATCTTCTGAAATAGTGCATTTAAAAGAGCTATTTACGATGCACTATTTTGGAAGTTGCACAGATCATTTTGTTGTAGTAGGAAATATGTAGCGGTAATAATGAATAAATAAATAGAGAGATCATTACACTTGCCAAACCGTGGACCGAGAAACATACTGTATTGGCCATATGTAGCAGTAAATAAATAATAAATAAAGAGCACTTTGTTGAGGTTACCGACTGTTCGCTGATGGCGATTTGGAAACTAAACTGTTCCTTACAATTTCACTCCAAAGAACTCAGAGTGACTGCAGTCACACGCCATCATGGTGTTTTGTCCAAAGGCATTTTCATGAATATTAAGCAGAGTGAGTGTCCAACTCCAAGCAGAAGGAGGGCATCAGGACAGATCAGTCACTGGAATCTCATGTGGAGAGAGAGAGAGAGAAAACAATAATCTTACTTGGCAAATGCAGGATTATACTGTACTGTACATCACGGTCTCATCTTGTGTCTCAGCTCCACTCCACTAGAGGTCTCCACTTCTCAGTGATCAGAACACTCACCTGATACACACCACCTCCTCAGTTACCTTCATAGGTTTGAGTTACTTTAACCGATGACTCGTTGTTTCCTCAATCTTGCATCGTTCACCCAGTGATCCCGGAAATCCGTCGTTCTGCATCTTTACGGAAATAAAACATTCTAAAATATTTTATAAAATGGAATAAAGGAACAAGGAAATTAACTAGCCTTTGAATTAAGGATGCAATATTTTGACTAAATCAAGCTAATTTATTTTAGCAACTTTCTTTTATTTTTGCTAAAAAATCTACCTACATCAGGATAGCGCTCATTCTTGTGCACCAGGTTAGCTAGCTAATTCAGTAACTAACCTAAGCTAATCTAGGTTGCTACTTACCACGGTATTTTTGTTTTTTACTCGCTTAACTAAACTAGCATTGTTAAGATAAATAAGCAACAAAAACGCAGGTCTATGATTAGATCTTTTAGATTTTAACTTGTTGACCAAGTGAGGGTTGTGATACGTGTAAAAAAAGAAAGAAAGAAAGAAAGAAAGAAAGAAAGAAAGAAAGAAACGTTTCCTGCTTTAGGATCCCGGACATGATCACAGTGAACTGTTTCAAAAAAATTCGCTAGACATTAGCATGAACCTCGCTTGAAAAATCACTCCTTGTTTGTCCCTCATCTGTACTCGTCAGAGTTCTGTGGCGCTTGTTAGCATTTGTTCCTTCCCACTTCGACGAGGGGGAAGTAAAACCAATTCATTTCAGCTCAAAGCCGACACCTGAGGGAGCGCCGCTGACGAGCGCAAAGTAAACACGCTAGCCTGCAGTTTGTCTGTGGGCTAGCCAAGCCCAGCCTGCTTCCTGCTGGCGCGGGCTCTCGTACTGTCGCTAACGGTCCAAGAAAAGCCATGGTAATGCAGCGAGACACGAAGCTCTGGTCCAAGCCGGAGCTCGCGAGGCGTTAGCACCTGTCCTCTCTGCCTCTAATGGCCTCGCTGGCACGCGCGCCTCAACCCGAGAGCCTCTCGTCAGCAATTAGCCACCTGTGAGGTTATGCAGAGCCATGTGATATCATACACATACACACACGCGCACACGCCGGATACAATATTACGCAGACACAACAGTTAGTTAGCATCTTGTCATCTATGTCCGCACCAGTTTATTAAAAAATACATAAATAAATAAAAACACCATACACATGCTAACAAGCTTCCTGTTCAGCATCTGCTAATTTTTATTCAAGCTTCCAATTAAAATTCACCGTTTAAACTCCGTCAGTGATATCATACCAGGATGTCACTGATTAATCCTGACGCCTTTCATTTCCACCAGTTCGGATCCAGGATCTGGAAATCCGAGTGTGCTCACATCCTGACGTTCCTGGACCTGTTCCTGTCACATTCAAGCAATTTCCCTCTGGGATTAATAAAGTTCTTTGAATCTTGAATCTTGAATCCAGCTGCTGAGAGAAACCTAAGCTGAACTGCTGTAATTCTCTCTCACTCACTCTCACTCATCATCTATATATCTTTATCCTGTGTACAGGGTCGTTGGGGGGCGGAGCCTATCCCAGGAGAGTTAGGGCAAGAGGTTGGGGACATCCTGGACAGGGTACCAATCCATCGCAGGGCACACACACACACACACTCATTCACACACTCAGGGTAATTTTGGGCACGCCAATCAGCCTTATCTTCGTGTCTTTGGACTGTAGGAGGAAACCGGAGAACCCAGAAGAAACCTCATGGAGACGGGAATCAAACCTGGCCAGAATCTAACTGACTCCTATTGAGCCTCTTAATGGACAAAGGAGGAGGGGAAAAAAATGGAGTAACAAGATGGCTGAGAGTAAATCCAGGTCAATATAAGAAAAGTACTTTTGTACTAGAGCCGTGGTCTTATATAGGACAGTTTTCGCCATCACACGCTCGTAACAAAGCATAATAAAGTGCATAATGTATACAACATACTGTACCATAACACAGAATCAGTGTGAGCTTGTTCCCCTCTGACGAGACATTCCCATCTAGGAGGTGGAAAGTGTATTCCTCATGTCCGGTCCGCGCCGTATGTTCATTTTTGTTGCTCGTCTCACAGAGGCAGGTTAATGAAAATGGATCTCAGGATGTTCCTCCTTGATTTTAATCCAGGACGAAAGCAAAGTTGTTTTGGGGACCACTATACTAGAGCACGGAGAATAGAGACATCCAGAACATTCTACTCAAAACCCTGGCGTTGGTTGGTCCCCTTTTTCAGATTCTGTTGACGAGGTGGAGCTGACCGTGGTGCTGAAGACATGCAGTGTTTTCCTCCGCTTGCTTGAGCGTGAGGATGGCAGCTGACTCTAGGCCCAGTGTTACAATAAAGATTAACCTAAACATTCAGAAATCTGTGTAAAATAATTGGATTTTTCATTCCTGCACGTTGTGTTTGGATTCTCTATGTTAAATGAAATCTAAAGGTAACCGTAGCTAAACGCTAAGGTGGCATATTAGCGCATTAGCACGTCATCGTCCGGCTTAGAGCGGATCCAGATCCTCCTACATTATTATCTGAACGATGTAAGGTTTCTACATGTAATAATTTAACTACTCCAGACGTGACTCCGACCGTGACTCCATGACTCCTCTGTGTCTGACTGCAGGCGTAATTACCTTCATTATTTCCACACACTGAAGTGTGTATGATGAATTGCATTTCCCGCATTTAACTTTGAATTTCTTTAAAATCTGAATTCAACCAAAAATGATCCTTTGCATATTGAGCGCAGGTTACGCCATGCATTCGCATCATTCAGACCGTCTCGGATTTTGGCGTGTACAGTATGTGCCATGTAAGAGACAGCGATGCGCTTTAGGAGTGTAAAGGTACAAAATAAACACGGCGCAGGCATGTTAAAGTTAGATTTCTGTTTCGAAATGGGCATGACTTGCTGAAGATTAATTTATGCAAATTTATGCAGAATTTATGCATACATTTCCACTCTGATTAAAATGTGATTAATAAGGAATCTCTTACTGTTTGTTTAGCGGCTCTTTCTTTTCAGCGCCGTGTGTCTCAGCCATGTCTCTGACTCAAGTATTGTAATGAGCTCTAGTCATGTGACACCTCATGAAATAACAAAAAATTATAATAAATAAATAAATAAATAAATAAATAAATAAATACGATGATTATACACACATTGGCCACGTCATTAGTTACACCTTTTCAAATGTCCATTAACACAAATATCTGATTAGGCAATCACATGGGAGAAACCACGTAGACCTAGTGATGATGATCTGCTGAAGATCAAACCGATCATTAGACAGCGGACTGAAGGTGATGGTTGTTGAGGATTTCAGAGAAGAACAGAAAGGAAACAGGAATTCAAATAACATCTCGTTACACCCGAAGTCTGCTGAAGAACGTCTCTGAACACACAGCCTTCACAACCTTGATGCAGATGTGCTACAGCAGCTGAAGACCACACCGGGTGTTGCTCATGTCAGCTAAGAACAGGAAACTGAGGCTACAGGTCACATGGTCTCACCAACATCCGTCAACAGAAGATCAGAAAAGCATCTCCTGGTCTGAAGAGTCTCGATTTCTGCTGCGGACGGTCGGGTCAGAATTTGCCACATAAAAGCCCGGATCCCTGCTGCCTCATACTGTTTCAGCGGTTCAGGCTGGTGCTGGTGATGTAATGGCACACTTTGGGCCACTTTAGTACTAAGTGAGTATGGTTTAAACACCACAGCCTGCCTGAGCCGACAAATCTGCGGCGACTGCGTGATGACATCATGTCGATATGAAGCAATACCTCTAAGGAGTGTTCCAGCGGCGTGTGGAATCTCTGGTATGAAGGATGAAGGCCGTTCTGAAGGCAAAAAGGGTCCAACCCAATACTAGCAAGGTGTACCTAATAAAGCGGCCAGTGAGTGTTCTTCCAGAGAGAGAGAGAGAAAACATTCAGATGCAAATATATATATTTAAAGACTACACTGATTCATTATCCGCCTTCTTTGTTTGTTCGTGTTCTTGCTAACGTTTTAGCAGCAATAAGCCGTTTATCTGTGGAGCGTCTGCTGCGTAAACACGTCCCTGTGAACGAGCTGTTACCATGGAAACGATAACGAGAGCGTTAATATAAACCTGCGGTTTGCTGTGCTGATTACAAAACATCAGTCAACACCTTCCAACCAATCAGATTAAATGTTAGGGTAAAGCCAGGAAGGTTGAGTAATGTGAAGAGAGAGAGTGTGTGTGTGTGTGTGTGTGTGTGTGTGTGTGTGTGTGTGTGTGTGTGTGTTCGTGCTGTAGCCTCAGCAGGTACAGAGTGGTGTTATTCCGTGCTGCAGGGGGAGCGCAGCAGGGATTTCCGTGCTGCTGATGGATTACGCTCTCAGCACAGTCGCTGCGGCGCTGGAACTCGTCTAATTCTCAGCCAGGAACCGGGACGTGAAATTAACCTCCATGGCTGCAGCGCCGTCTTAACAGAAAGGCGTTTGTGTGGATATCTGCCTGCCACAAAGACCCCACTTGTTAGTGCTGTAATCGTCGCAGACGTTCCTCTGAGCGGCGTTAGTTCTACAAATCACTTTCGTTTTGTCTTTCCTCAGATGTCTAGCCTCGTCTCATGACATCATTCACAGTCTAGAAACTTTAGTTTGTTTTTTCTTTAAAGTCTGATAAATTATGAGTAGGTCTGTCTCTACACATCGGTGCACAATCACGATTTATTTGTATTTCAATCTGATTATCGTTAAGGTTTTCTTTTCCCTCCCTTGAGACATCGAGCTCGAGTTCTGATGTCAACTTGAGTTACGTCGTTAATTTGGACATACAGTGCAAAGGCCCCGCCTTTTTCATCTCAAAAACTTACATTTTGCAAGTAACTTGACTCGGCATATGAAGCATTTTGGGCAAGTCGCGCGTTGCATCAGTGGAAATCCGAACAAAGCGAGTTTACAAAAAATCTTTATGGGATTTTTGCATTTTGTGTAAGATTTAGTGTAGACGCGGCGCCGCGGGTCCCAAGAATGTTATCGAGGACGGTAGCAAGAAGAACAGGGAGTCGCTTTCAGTTTGGTTTTTAAAGCAGTCGGTGCCGAGAGGAATCATAAATTAAATGAGGTTTAATATCTTTTTATTTCATATTTTACTTAATTTACATGTCATTTCTAAATGTTTTGATTGTTTTGATATGCAAAAATAAAATTATAGTGTTGGAAATTGGTGATATTAGTAATATTTTTGGGTGGCTGGAACGGATTGGGCGGCATTTACATTATTTCCTCGCCTCTTTGGGCCTCCGAGTGGCGCAGTGGTGAAGTGATATCATCCGGAGGTCGCTGGTTCGATTCCCGAGCCATGCTGATGCTGTAACCTCTCACAGCCGGAGGTCTAGAGAGAGCTGATTGGCCGAGCTCTCTCAGTGGGGAGGGATGAGAGGTACTTAGTGCTCCTACATTAATCACGGATCTACAGCCAATCAGGGGCGTCTGTGATAGCGCTGTCCTCCGAGTGTGTTACTCCGCCCCCAACAGTGCGTGAGCGAGCAGTTTGAAAAGATGCGGTCGGCTGGCATATTATTTATTATTATTCAATTAAATAATATTTTTTTTTATAATTCATAATTTTAATTTAAGTTATTAAATTTAAAGTATTATTATTATTATTATATATTTTTTTAGATCACATACATAGATAATATGCCCCGCCCACCCAGACAGCAGGAGCAGATTTTCTCTCATGGCTCTGAGTTACAGAAAACTGGAGCATCATCAGATCTCCTCCACTTTCTTACCTGGAATGCAAATTCCCTACATCTATAGTTGCAGGACAGCTGTCACTAATCCAGATGTTCGCTGCTGGACTTCCATCAGGAGGTCGTTGTTGAAGATGTTTCCTTCCTCATCAGAATAACTGAAACGTGCGGGTTGACGTCTGTATCAAGGCTGGTCCGGGTCATATCATCGTTCATAGCAGAGGCTAATGTAGATCAAAGGGTGAGCTGTTCAGGGTGAGACTGAACGGTTACCATGGAGACAGACAGAAAGACAGACAGGCAGACGACCGGGTTCGAATAAAGTCATTATTGAAATTAGTGTAATAACACGTGACATGTTAAATTCTGGTTACATTTATCGTACATATTTAACACTAAGATTATGGTGTTTGTCTTCTTTCTGAGATGCACACACACACACACACACACACACACACACACACACACACACACACACACACACACACACACTGCATCAGAAGAGGACATGCAGAAAGTCCAAATGTTTGAGGAAATGAAACTATGAGTCTTTGGCTAACAGAAGTTCTGAAATTGTCATTAACGTACAGAAGGGGGGCATGAGTGGTCAAAAAGTGGGCGTGGCCTAAACCCTGACCAGGCAGTTACTAAGGATGAATGAATGTATGAATGCTGTGTGTGTTTTGGTTGTTATTGTTCTGTGTGTGTGTGTTTAGATATGATCTTCAGTGCTCACTCGCTCATCCGGGAAAAGATAAAACATTCCCAGTTTCTACTAATATCACTTTCACACAATCAAAAAAGTTATTAGTTATTAGTTCGTAATTCCGTTTATACACATAGATTTGCTTTTACACGACATTGTTAAACCCTGATTACAGACAGAGTTGTAGATAGGATTTGTGTTTTCTTGTGATGTCACGTTTCCCATAATTCATAGTACAGTTGCCATTTTCTGATTTAAATAAACAATAGGATTAAAATTAAACTATACAGACTGACTACACGACCTACTGTACACCGAACTTTGTGCTAAGTGACTAAGGGAATAAGCGCACACACCCACCCACCCACACACACACACACACACACACACACACACACACACACACACACACACACACAGGTTGGGAGTTTTTAGTTAAATTGCCCTATGGCAACAAATCTCCACACACTTTCCTGTGTGTGTGTGTGTGTGGGTGTGTGTGTGTGTGTGTGTGTGTGTGTGTGTGTGTGTGTGTGTGTGCCCCCAAGATGTGTGATGTAACCTCAATGTAAGCACCGATGTGTGAGATCAGAAAACATGATGCAAGGCGCTAAACTGTCAAAAACAATTACATTAATTTTAATGAGAAAGTTTTGTCTTAGGAATAATATTATTATTATTATTATTAATAATAATAATAATAATAATAATAATAGTGCAGTTAAAAACTTGGGTATATTTTATCTCAGGTAGATAAGTGTTAAAAACTGGAGAGAATAATGAACGACTATAGTGTGACTTGAACAGGAAGCAATGACCATATAAGGAAAGTGGGATGCAGAACAGACTGATGGGAATCATTAGAATTAAACTATGATAAAAATCAGCCAGAATGTTAATTATGTCACTTTATTGCTTTTATTACCAGTAAAATAACTAATAGAAACACATCCCTTTTTTGAAACTGGTGTTGAAAGCAAATAATAATACTGTAATAATAATAATAATAATAATAATGTATTTTATTGTGAATATGCGTCTTTCTAGTCACCCAAGGTCACCATCCAATTCTAACAAAAGATAAATCAATAACATTGAGTAATAAATTACATTAAAATAATATTACTGTAAATTAAACAACAGACAGTGTCATCACCTAAATCATTTAAAGATCACATGGGGCTGTGAGTGCAGCCTTACATCATGTGGGAGAGGCGCTTCTCAGTAAATGGGTGAGATGAGATCTGAACGTGGTTGGCGAGTCGATATTACTGATGTTTTAAAGAGAATTCCAAAGGCGAGGAGCAGTGAGAGTAAAGACTCTAGAGCCCAGAGTGGGCGGGCGGGCGGGCGGGCGGTCAGCGGGCGGGCTTTTGGGGCGGGCGGTGTAAAGAGGAGCATTGATGAAGAAGAGCGAAGAGTGCGAGCGGGGGAGGAGAACTGGACGAGCTCTGATAGATAAGGGCGAGCGAGATTATGAAGTGCTTTAAAGGTGAAGATAAGAAGTTTAAACCCTGTATGTGGTTTGATAGGAAGGACAAAGTAAAGTTGTTGAAGGGTGGGGGTGATGTGATGCATTATGGGTATTCAGGGTTATGATACGGGCAGCAGAGTTCTGGATAAGTTGGAGTTTGTGGAGGAGTTTTTGTGGAAGTGAATTACAGTAATCAATACGGTGAGGAACGGGCGGAGACGAGGAATGTTCCGGAACTGGAGGTATCATGATCTGCAGATGTTCCTAATGTGGGAATCGAACGATAAATGGCCATCAAGAAATACTTTAAGTAAAAGTAATAAAACAATAAACTTAATGTATTTCTTCACACACACAGAAGAAAACTGAGGTTTGAGTCAGATGCATTTTTTTTTACATCAAATCCAGAACTCGTTGGTCAGAAGGTGTTGATGAATTCTCTGTAAGAGCCACTAGCGCAGGTTTATATTAATGCACGTACCAGAGTTTTATTGTTTCCATGGTAACACCTCATTCTAACTCACATATCTATCTCCAGCAATAAAACCAAATAAACAAATAAACATAAATGAATAAACAAAAAAAAAATCAAACAAGTAAACAAATAAGATTTAAGAAAATAAAAATAAAATTGTATTAGGTAAATCATAAATAGTAATAATAATAATAATAATAATAATACATTTAATTTAAAAAGACAATAAAATAGTAATAACAAATAAATTAGAATTTTTAAATAATGTGATATAAAGTTCTTTTTTTTTTTTTTTAACTAAACTGTCACTTTTAGGTTCTACATCATATGTGAGTGTGTGCGCGTGTGTTCAGGTGTCCATGCCCCCTCTATCCCGGCTGTGTTTCATTTCCCCTCGGCTGTTGTCAGTGTGTGTGCCCTCGGGTCGAGCGTGCGCCCCCCCACCCCCCACGCCCCCTCGCTCCCCAGAGAGATTAATGCATTTCAAATGAAACACAGCGGAGGAAGAAATGGAGGGAGGCATCGAACAACAAACGAGTAAACGAGTAAAGCGATTAAAAGTCGCAGAGGAGGAGCAGCGCAGAGCCAAAGGTCGCGTCACTCTCAATCTGCAGACGGCCAGACAGAAAATAAAAATAAAGTGAAAAAAGTCACTGTTTCCTCTGTCTGGACTTCAGTGTGACACGGTGTAGGGAGGAGGGGGCGGGGCGATGAGGAGGAGGAGGAAAAGGAGGAGGAAGACCTGCCAGGTGCTAAAACACCAACGCCAAGTCTCAGATATCACCTCACTGAGAGTGCAGTGCTTTACCTCTGTCTCTAAACACTACACTAAACACTTAACACCCCACACTATACACACTACTAAAAACACTAAACACTGCACACTACATGCTAAACACTACTCAAACAATACCCACTAAGCACTTAATACCAAGCACTAAACAGTAAATGCTAAACACTACACAAAAAATACAAAAAAACACAAAAAACTACACTCCACACGCTAAACATTATACAAACACTACACACACACACTACACAACACAAACACTATAGAAACACCACACACTAAACACCACACACTAAACACTACACAACACAAACACTGCACACTAAACACTACACAACACAAACACTACACACTAAACACTACACAACACAAACACTACACACTAAACAATAAACACTATACACCGCACACTAAACACTACACTACACAAACATTATACAAACACTACACGCTAAACACCACACACTAAACACCACACAACACAAACACTACACAACACAAACACTACACACTAAACACCACACAATACAAACACTACACACTAAACACTACACAACACAAACACTATACAAACACTACACGCTAAACACCACACACTAAACACCACACAACACAAACACTCCACAACACAAACACTACACACTAAACACCACACACTAAACACCACACAACACAAACACTACACAACACAAACACTACACACTA
>JAQQZT010000002.1:30754015-30764356 GCA_030068275.1 Clarias platycephalus | reverse complement strand
GTACAGTGTGTAGAACAGTGTGTGGTACAGTGTGTAGTACAGTGTGTAGAACAGTGTGTAGAACAGTGTGTAGAACAGTGTGTAGTACAGTGTGTAGAACAGTGTGTAGAACAGTGTGTAGTTCAGTGTGTAGTACAGTGTGTGGTACAGTGTGTAGAACAGTGTGTAGTACAGTGTGTAGAACAGTGTGTAGAACAGTGTGTAGTACAGTGTGTAGAACAGTGTGTAGTACAGTGTGTGGTACAGTGTGTAGAACAGTGTGTAGTACAGTGTGTAGTACACCATGTCAGAGAGAGAACAGTGAAGCTCATTGTAAGCTTTTATTGCTTTTTGTTGTTGTTTATTTGTTTGTTTGTTTGTCGCTCTATCAGTGTTTGTTGCTGTTTGTCATTGAAGGCGGAAAAGGACCCCAGACGATTTATCTGTTTTTTGTTTTGTTTTGTTTTTTACATGAAAGTCTGTAAATATGAACAGGGGTGTGTAAACTTTTAGCCCTGGTCCGTATCTCAGGCCTCGGTGTTTAAACGTAAATAACAGAAGGACGGAGTGTGTCGAGGGAGCGAGTGAGAGACGGACGGAGAGATAAACAGATCGGGGGTTTAATGGAGCCGACGTGAATCTGTCATTAATCCAGCAGATCTGTTCTGTCACGCTGCTAATTAGGATTAATTTCCTGCCTCGTTTACACCTGTAGCTCAGAGAAGGTCATCCATCTCCCACAAGATCCTGCTGTCCGAGAGAGAGAGAGAGAGAGAGAGAGAGAGAGAGAGATGGAGGGGGGGACAGAGAGAGAGACTGAAATATCAAAGAAATGTATAGACAGACTGATAAAGAGAGAAATAGAGACATTAGGAGAGAGAGAGAGAGAGTTTAAGGTCCTTCATGTCCGCCGGCGTTTATATCAGCCGAAAGACAGATTGATGGAGAACTGCAGCTTTTATTTGACCTCTAGACCTTCAGGTAACACTGTGGCTCTAATGGACCCTGACACACACACACACACACACATACACACACCCTGCAGTGACAGAGTGTTAAGGTGACACTGACTGTCTCCATCACTGTCACTCGCCTGTCAGTGCTGAACGTTCCACACGTCCATCTGCTCGCTTCACACCGGCTCCGTGAACACGCTCCTGCGAGAACATCCATCAGTGTGAGAACAGGAGTGACACCATGAGGTCATCAATAGTGTGTCTCTCTCTCACACACACACGCACACACACACACCCTTGCTGCTGCTTCTTTAACAGGTTCATGGTAGACATATGGGTTTTAAAAGCAGTTCTTTTTGTTGATGTTAAACCTGAAGACTGTTAAAGGTTCTTCAGTAGGTTTCTGGGTTTTATGTCGAACCCTACAACCGAGCCGTTCCCTCTCAGACACTTAACCCTCTCTAACACTAAATTATTTAAAGAACACTTGAAGAACCTCCTTTTTAGGGCAATGGTGGCTCAGTGGTAGGTTTCTCGCTTGCTACTCCGAAGGCCCGGGTTCGATTCCCACCTAATGCCCAAACCCCATCCACTGGATCTCCACGGATCCTTTACGGGTTCTCTCAAAACATCACAAAGAATCAAATAGAAAGGAGTAGAATTCTGTGTAAAAGTCTAATTAAAGTCTTGAAGTCTAACTAGGTAAAAGTAGAATCTTGTTGAGGGTCAGAGTAGAATTAAAAAAAAAATCTGTTCAGCAAAATAAAAAATAATTTTAAAAAATCAACAAAGGGGCATGAAACAAACAAAAGCATATTGGACAACAGAAAGAACAAACAAAAACAAGTGCAGAAAGAAAGAAAGAATGCAAAGAAAGCAATGAAAGAATTAATTAATTCACAATAAAAAGGACAAAAAAGAAAAATTAGAAAAAAAGAACCTTGTTTTGGAAGCCCTGCAGGACCCTTGAAGAACCTCCAAAGAACCTTTCAAGTGTTCATGTCTGGTTCATACACAGCGGAAAAAAAAACCTCCTGGTGTGCTTGAAGAACAAGTGTGTTCCTGAGCAGGTTCTCTTAAACAGCTTTTAAACAATTTACTAAAATAAAAAAATAAATAAATACTAATAAAAAAACTCTAAAGCGGTACGAAACACATGACATCATCAGAAAGTTAATTTTACGGCGTGTGAGTGAACAAGTGCTTTTATTCAGATCTGTCATAGTCACGTGTGGCCTCTGGACAAAAACTAAGTTGCTGTTTGTTTGTTTTCTTTCTTTGTGTATGAAATTAATTCCTCTCTGCTTGGAATCATGTTTCACCTCCACCACAGTTACAGAGAAAATAAACACATATAAAATACACATACTGTTTATACTGATTTATCAATAAGCAGTGTTTACGCTTTGAATTGTGTGTGTGTGTGAATAGTTAGTGATGATGGACCACTTTGAGAAAATAGCAGATGCTACTGTAATGTTAGCCATATGGAGTGTGTGTGTGTGTGTGTGTGTGTGTGTGTGTGTGTGTGTGTGTGTGTGTGTGTTTAAACAGGTTGGTGTATTATTTGGTGTTTGGTATTTGCATTCTTTGATTCAGGAAATCTATTTGTTTACTTAATACTGTTGTTGTTGTTCTTTTTAAGCCCCACCCCTTATTGTTCAACACATTTCTAAAACCCTAGCCATACCAAAACCAACCCTATAAACCCCGCCCCTCGATCTGATCACTAACCCCACCCATAAACCCCGCCCCTCACTCTAAACCCCACCCCTCACACTAAACCCCACCCCTCACTCTAAACCCCACCCCTCACACTAAACCCTACCTCCTACTTGTATCTGAAAGGCGCAGTGTATCCTGAGTTTATCCTTCTCCAGTTTAATCACAGTCCCGAGCTCCTGACATTAGGGTGGAGCTCCTGGGTGACTTTGAGTGGCTCTTTCAGGGTTTTAGTTATTATATTGAATAGATGTTACGTTTTTTGGTGCTTTTAGAGTCTCAGAAAAGAAAAAATATTAATTCCATTAGAAGCTGAGAATAAGAGATTTTAGAGGAATGAGAAAGCGACCTGAGGGGGAGATGGACAGGCAGCCAGGTGATCTTCTTCTTCTGCTTCTCTTTTCGGTGTTCAGGCTGCAGAACAATCTGAAATGTTTGAAGGTTCTTGGGATCGGCGAGGAGTTCAGAGTCTATAAACGTCTCCTGAGCGCGCTGTGGGTTCGATGGTCCCCCTCTGAGCCGCATTATCGCTTTGAGTGACGGGTCTTGACGCTTTGCAAATTACGCTTGCCGAGATCCACTTCACACTTTCACCTTTCACCACACAGCTTGCTCAAGCCCGCCCCCACTCTCTCTCTTTATCGCTTTCGCACTCTCTCTCTTTCTTGCTCTCTTGATTCATTTGGATTCAATCCAGGCGTACATGCTTTGAGTTCTTATCTACTGTTATTTAAATGTTGCTTAAGTTCGTGTTTACAGGTTGATGTGTACAGTATATGATTTAGATATCTGAATATTGCATTATGTTTCCAAACTACCTAATTAATTAATAAATGATGTAAGGACATTTTTCCATAGTGTATTATGGAAGCAGTAAACCCCTTAAGGTCATACTGTTTTAGGAAAATCATCAACAGCACAATAATACAGGTTTCCGCGCACAGTGTTAGTTATTCTCCTCTAGCTGCATGTTTTATTCCTCTTATGCTACAGCGCTTCATCAGTAGCTACACGTCCGTCTTTCAATTAATCCCAGAATTGTCCAATACTCTATCCGTTTATAGCTACGATTAACGTCCCAAGTTAATATTCATCATTTTTCACTTTACAATGTTTTAAATATAAGTATTATAAGCACGGTTTCACACAGAAACCTGATCATCTGTCTTTTTTTAATCTGTATAATGTGCCTTTCTTTTTTCCTTTTTTCCGCAGACGTGCAGCACATAAAGCGCCGGGACATCGTGTTGAAGCGCGAGCTCGGCGAGGGCGCCTTCGGGAAGGTCTTCCTGGCAGAGTGTTACAATCTCAGTCCCACCAAGGACAAGATGCTCGTCGCCGTGAAGGTAAGAGATGACCGGCGCGTGACTTTGCTCTCCGTTTCCACAAGGTCACGGCTCTTTAAAGATCTGGTTAATAGTGCGTGGAGGTATTTATCTGAGAACAATACGGTATGATGATGATGATGATGATGATGGTGGATCAAGTGGTAGGAGATCAATGAGAGAAAGAAAGCTCTGCTTTTTACAGGGTCTGGGATCGATAGTAGAGGAGGGGGGTGTTCGGCTTTCAGATAGCGGTTTGGTTTCCTTATGATCATGTGACTAATGGAAGACGTAAAACTGGGTATGACTCGAACCAAGTATGAATCAGAATTCAATCATGTCTTTATAATGTTGAAATCTGCTTTGTGTTCCATCTTTGTGTCTGGGGAGTTTGGGGGCGGGTCAGGGCCTCGGGCTCTTTTCCTGCTGGGCCCCGTGTGCACTGTGTATTCTGGTGCCTTACTACAGTATCATGGCCAACATTGACTTTGTTCAGTAGACTAAAAATAAATGGGAAATTCCTAGTCCTAGGGTTAGGGTTAGGGTTAGCTCCAGGCCTCCAGTCCTCCTGTACAGGATAAATGTAGAGTCCGTGAGAGAGAAAAATAAGTAAAGTGAATTAAAACTGGTGCTGTTAATCGATTCAAATGTTCAATCTGGTTAATCACAGTCCGATTTTGACGACCTTGATTTGACCTTGATTTAGTATAATGGATCTTCATTAACTAATTAAATAGGTTGTGCTGGATCAAGTGCTATTTTATATGAACAAGTTTATTACTTGCTGCTGTTTTTCCCCTTGTTCCTGCGTTACGATGCTCGGCACAGGGATTTGTATCTGTGACCTCAACAAGGTCGTGAACTTCAGCTTACATTACTCTCGATCAAACCAGGCGGACGTCTGGAGTCTATAGATCGCCGTCCGAGGGGATGAGTGAGTCGATATCTGCTGGTTTCACTGTACAGACTGACGTACAGAATGAGTCTGAATGACAGTAACTCTGGTCCTGAATCTCTGTGACCTGACCCCCTTGTGAGAAAAGCCACTCACACACTCTCAGGCTGTAGACGCTCTCAGGCTGTAGACGCTCTCAGGCTGTAGACGCTCTCAGGCTGTAGACGCTCTCAGGCTGTAGACGCTGGTCCCCGGGCTTGTAACCAGCCTCAGGCATGTTCAATGATACACGTATCTCCTTCTTCTTCTTCTTTAAGCATCCAGTTTAGGAGCTTTAGGGCACCTCTGTCGGATAAACCGCAACTTATAAACATGAACATGCAGCAAATAAAGGCGTTAAATTTGCATCAGCAGCTATAACGTCAACTCCGCGCAGTAGTGCAGGCGGTTCTGTGGTTCCGCCCAGAGATGGTGGCCATTAGGCTCTTACACTGGATTTTCCTTCTAGCAGGTGGGCTCGGCTAATCCGGCGTCTCTTATAGAGAAATAAAGCATCACCATCTGTTCTTCTGATGCCTCCATCCATCTAAATAGCTCGGCTAACAACGTGCCACACAGAGCATGAATAATTAAGACAAAAAATGGGTTCTGTACATGTTAACGTATGGATATGATAAATCTGCGGTGTGGTAATTGTCTCCCTGATTTCTTTAAAGACGTTCATAAACATTATACATTTATATTAAAACAATATAACACTGAAAAAACATGCTGTAATAAGAAAACGTCTTTTTTAAATTCACACAAACAAATATTCCTGGATGGTGATTGGTCAGAAGGTGCTGATTCGTTAACAGTTAATTCACTGGGAGATGTACGGTGACTTTTTCCTTTGCAATGAACAGATAAATAAAAAGCCAGATTTGGTAGAAATTGTATTTGTTTATTATGTATGGAAGGAGTCTCCAGTGTCAGCGCTTTGTAACTGTCAGAGGTAAGACGTTTTGATGACATCTTCACAATTTTACATGTTACTATGAACTGTTACACAGAGTTAAAAAGAGTTTCAGCTTTACTTCTGACTGTTACAAAGCCCTGGAACTGGAGACTCATTCCAGAAATCAACAATTTCCACACGTGAAATGAAAGCGTCATTGTTTCCTCTTTTATATAAACTCCATAATGATTTAATCCCGCTGCGATTTTAGACTCTGAAGGATCCCACGTTAGCGGCGAGGAAAGATTTCCAGCGTGAAGCCGAGCTCCTGACCAACCTGCAGCACGAGCACATCGTGAAGTTCTACGGAGTCTGCGTGGACGGAGATCCGCTCATCATGGTGTTCGAATACATGAAGCACGGAGATCTCAACAAGTTCCTCAGGTACGTCCGTCATCTAGTCCTGCAAAAAAATTTCTTATAGAAACTGCAAAAATGTACAAAAGTAGATTAAATAATTATTATAAATATATTATTTTTATAAATTATATAATCTTTTTTAATATAAAAAAACGGTTGATTTAAAGGGCTCAACTTTCTGAGAGTTATGAAAAACCCTTATGCTTAAACAACTGAAAGCTGAAAACTGAAAAATAAATCAAAGATATTGGGTTAACAGGTTTCTAATCCACTGCCTAAAATGTCTTTCTTTAATTATCTGTGTTGCCTTGTTCTTGTCTCTGCCGTAAATAACTCTAACCACCTGAACCCGAAACAAACTCCACAAGTTCCTCAAAGTTCCTCATGCTTTGTTTGTCATCTAAACCACCGAGGTCTTCTGGTTAGAGAAATCCAGTATCGTGTTCGTGCCCGATGGAGGAGTCGAGAGCATTTAGGAGAAAAACGTTCGATCAGAAATACGAACGCCGGCTCGATTTCCGCTCCAAAGTATGAAGACTGGCGACAGAAACACTGGTTACGGGAGGATTTTATTCTCTCGTTCAGTAAAATTGCTCTCTTTTAAACAAGACGTTTTTACGTCCGATGAGATCGACCCGAATTATTACAACATCCGATCAGCGTACACCGCGCTCTAATCATACGCTCTAATCAGCGTGGCACAAATACCACGACACTCGCAGAGCTTTTCATCATGAAGTCTGAGAAATTGGATCCTCTGTTTACACAAAATTCTCCGAACGTGACCCGGACGCGCTGATAACCTGCTTTCATAAAAATTCATAAACTGTGGTGAACACCAGAAGAACCCTGGGCATAGCACCAGCCTGAAGAGGGCGCTGTGAGAACTTCATTGATGGAGCAACAACGCAGTGATATCACAATGACGACTCAGAGTCAGAACTCCGCCCAGTGATTCCCGTCTTGTAGTACATTAGTGAAGTCACTAGGAGAGGTTAGTTTCGCCGTTAGCTGGTCGATGCCGTCCGCACTACGTCCTTGTTAGTTTTTTCCTGCAGTATACCTTACTTCAACCACAAGGGGGAGACGATCCTACATTCTTACTGGTTTCTACTGCGTTCCTGCCAAGTTGTACACGTTCTTGCTGTGTTCACACAAACGTGGCTCGGTGTGACTGTTGGGGTTAAAGCTAAAGTATCAGTGAAGTTTCATTTTTGTCAAGTCCAGTCGGCTTTTATTGTCATTTAACAAAACTAGCTAGGACAAAAACCTAATTAGCTGACTAGCTAAGACAACAGATTACCATCGTAAATTAACAAAACTATCTAAAAACTATCCAAAAGGGCAAGAAGGACAGCAAAAAAGACAACATGAAGTGCAACAACAACAAGACACAATGCAGCACTCAGTGGTAGTGAGTTGAGGTCGTGCAATTTAAGCAATTTCCTGCGGGATCAATAAAGTTTTCTGAGTTCTGAGCAAGTATGAGATTATAGATGAAAAACAATTAAAGATTAAATGTCAGCAAATTCTAGCTTAACGCTAACACTAAACAAATAAAAACATGACTTAATACATACTTCAAAGCTGTAAAGAAAAAGTAAAGAACACATTAGAGTTAACTTTTAAAAAACTGGTAACATGCAGTTTAAGTGATTATTATAAAGCTGATGTGGATTATAAGTGGGTTTAGCATCGTATCAGTCGCTACGTACGTGAGTAAATCATCTTCTGAAACAGAAGAGTTTTCTGTATTTTAAAATTTAACAATGAATAAAAGTGCAGATCCAAACATCCTAACAATCAGAGACTGTTCAGTTCAGTTTACGCTCAAATCAACTAGCGCTAAAAGATTTATAAGCTGCAGTAAAGGTGTGTGTGTGAGAGAGAAGTTAAAATAAATTCCCACAATCACGACTGTAACAAACGCCTTCTTTATGACCCGAAGCCCCAGCGAGTGTCCTGCCGTCTCCTGTGCGTTACTCCTCACTCGCTCGGCTCGTCTGATCAGAAGAGCTATCGCGTGTAATATTTAATCGCTTTCATGAAAATCAGACCCTGATGACGGCAAGTACGGGCTGAGAAGCAGCGGATTTCATTTCCTGCCGTCGCTCGGTCTCCGGCGCGAGTGATCAGAGCGTGATGGATGAGGAACGAGGTTTCTGCAGAGGAACTGCGCGAGAAACACAAGGCGAGATGATACACTGCGTACATCGGTTCTGACAAGATCCGTCCTGGGAGCGTGAATCGCTTTCTAACTCCTGCTGCCTGGATTAAGAGCATAACATAATGACATCGGATAACACACACACACACACACACACAGATACACACAGACTGCTGAGAATTATGCTCCTGGGTTCCCTCGAGTTCCTGCATGCTGTTGCTTTGGCACCGAGCGCGGGTTCTGCCTGATGGAGAGCGATCGTGACTGGAATGCGGCCTTGCGAGGAGGATAATGCCGTTAGCGTTAGCATTACGATAACGTTCTGACTTTTAGTTTCCAATAATGAAACATTCCAAAGTTCTCCATTAAAGTGATTTGAGCGCAGCAACAAAAACAAAAAGGATTTTTAAACAATGTGCTTTATTTTAATCTAACAACAATTTATTTCAGCAAAAAGTAATAGTTAAAAAAATAGTTACAGTCAAGTTTACAGTAAATATAACATATTACATTTACCTCAAGATACACAAACTTAAGAAAACGCAAATAAATATACAATACATTTCAAGTTTTATCTCCCAATTAAGGCAGTTAATAAAGTGTAAATATTTGTAATTATTTCTAACAATACATTTGATGCACTTTAAATACAATAATGTTCTTCAAAAATGATGTAAAACAACAAGTGTACAATCATATTTACTCATTTCATTTTGATTGATCCATTAGTTATGAAATTGGAAATAAAAAGGATTTTTCTTATTATTGATCGTTTTTTTAATTCAACTTGAAATGATTAATCTTTTTATTATTGTTATTATTTTTCATTATATATTTTAATTGAATTATAATTTTTATTATGAATACTTCTTAATTATTATTAATTATCTGTTAGTATTTAATTATGAATAGCTTTAATGTATTATATTTTCAATTACTATTACTAATTATTATTAATTATTAAATTTTATAAATAATTAATGAATATATCAATTAATTACTTGACTAATTGAAGTTTGGAAATTACAAACCTAACAGTTCATTAACTTAGAAATCAGATCAATCAAGTATTTTTTTGTTTTTTTTGCATTTAATTTGTATGAATGTCCTTTTGTATTTTTCTTCTTCTTCTTTGGAGTCCAGTAGCATCTTTCTGGCCAGTTGAGGAATTTTCCAGTCTAGTCTTCCATAAAATAAACTAAAGATGTCCGAATAAATGCACGAGTGCAAACCAGCCTGTTTGTTTGCTACAGTATCCTGTACACGTGCATCATAATGACATCATCAAACCAGGGCCAGCCAATCACAGTCCAGATAGAAATCTATGCGTTTATTTTAATCTCCTAAACAGGTTTGTTGCGAGACAATACCACGAACGCTGTGGATGATTTTCTTCCTGTGTCATTCCCCTGAAATGTTCTGTATCTTGTTCGGTTTCCTAACAGAGCTCACGGCCCTGACGCCATGATCCTGGTCGACGGCCAGCCGCTGCAGACGAACGGGGAGCTGGGTCTGTCCCAGATGCTGCACATCGCCACTCAGATCGCAGCGGGCATGGTGTACCTGGCGTCTCAGCACTTTGTGCACCGAGACCTGGCGACACGCAACTGCCTGGTGGGGAACGGGCTGCTGGTGAAGATCGGAGACTTCGGCATGTCCAGAGACATCTACAGCACTGACTACTACCGGGTGAGTCAGGATCGCCGCCATGCATGTCGTATACGTCTGGAGGACGTCTTCACTGAGCATCCATAGAGCCGAGAACATACACGGAACCACAGAGAACCCTGTTTAAACTTATTCAACACTCATCAGGAATAAACCCCTGTGAGTGTGTCAGACGGCTACAGAGGTGGAAAGTAGTGAATTACATTTATTCGCATTACTGTAATTGAGTAGATTTTTTGTGTACTTCTACTTTTTAAAGTAGTTTTTAAAAT
>JAQQZT010000002.1:30718908-30734713 GCA_030068275.1 Clarias platycephalus | reverse complement strand
TCCGGTTTCCTCCCACAGTCCAAAGACATGCAGGTTAGGTTAATTGGCGTTCCCAAATTGCCCGTAGTGTGTGAATGGGCGTGTGTGTGTGCCCTGCCCTGCGATGGATTGGCACCATTGATGCTTTTGTATTAATTTATTAATTAATTAATTTTTACTAATTTACAATAATAAGAAGAAGAAGAAAAAAAGAAATTTAAGTTAAATTAAATGTATGCATAATTTATTTTCTAAATTAAATATAATTTATAAATTAAGTTTATTTCTTGGAAGAAGTCATAAACCTTTTTAAGGTAGTTTTCATTCCTGTTTTTCCTCTTAAATGTTTTAGAAAATACAGTATGCAAAAACAAACAAAAAAGAAAAAAACACTTGGCAGTGGATATAATTTTTTTACTTACTTTATTATTATTGTTTATAATATCAGAATAACAAAGTTAAAGGTCTCTATGCTATTTTTAAATTTGTTTTCAATTTTGTTTTCAAATATTTAAAAATATATTTTTAAAACTTTAAAAATATAAGTTAAATTAAACTTAAAATTAAATTCCATGCTTATTTTTGCCCTCAAGACAAAGAGATGAAAAATAAAAACAGCAATGCTAGATTATTAAGTTATAATCATATTATTTTACTGTGAATATAAAGCTGCTTTTCAGACATTATAAGTTTTACTCGTGAGCATGGTGTATTTTTATACCTTATTATCCCTGAGTGAATTTCTAGGATTGAAGTTCTGTCCGAAATCATTATATTACATTATATTCTATTATAATCAACCTTTATTTTGTGTGTGTGTGTGGGGGAGGGGGGAGGGGATGATTCACTTGTTTACCGCAGGATAAGCCGAGATGATAATAGGTTAAGATGAGGATAAAACCAGGACTCGAGGGGAGATAATCTGCCTCGAAAGCCGCCGTGATTATGTTCCGGCGCTGACCGGGACTCACGGGAGGTCACACTTCTCATGCTGGAGGTGTGTTTAGAGTTTTGGCTCTAATGAGTAATATAATGCCTTGCTCTCCTGCTCTCTACTCGCTCTTGCATTTTGCTGACTCATGCGACTCGCTCAAGGTTACACTCTGCTCAATACCGCTGCCGTGATTAATCTGATTATGACACAGGATGAAAGAAGGAAAAGTAATTGTTCAGTTCGGGGGTTAGTCTAACATTAGTCTAGCTCACTGCTTCCAAATTGTTTTTCAATAAGTAGCCCCGCCCTCTCCTGAAACACTTTTGGCTGTTTTTTTTTTGTTTTTTTTTGCTAGTGCACAAATATTCCGGAGAAGATTGTCTAATGCTAACGACTGCTGCAAAACATCTGTAAGAAATGTAAGTCATTAATCCACCTGCTAATCTGTTACTAGTGGACTGGTTAACTCAGGAGGAGACAGTCGGAATTTCTTCGACAGTTGACAAAGAAATAAATCTACTGGTTAAAGAGGCAAATTTCCCTAAAGCTCATCACAGGAGGATTTGATTTGTTTATTTCGAACGCATTCCTCACACGACTCTCTCAAGGCTGCACGCCGCTCGGCGGCACTCTGATTATCACACTCAGACAAAACCTGGCTGCAAGAACAAAAAGACATTGTTGAGTTGAGAGTCAGGATAAGAGGGGGTCTCTCTAACCTGGAGAGGCAGGAAGCAGACTCTCGATCTCATCGGCGCAAATACAAGATCCGATCATGGTTTAGGAAAAAGAGACGTCTGTCATTTCATCTGTAACAGACGTCACATACTTTAGAGTCCATGGTGTAATCGGTGTAAACACTTCACATCAAGTGCTCTGAGCTAAATGTCCGTGTCTATCTACATGATACAAAGCAATAACCTTACACACACACACGCACACGCACGCACGCACAAAGGGTCCAAACACTTTCAGATCAGATGAGATGAGAAAAGAGCTACCTTGTTGGCTTGGCTTGGTTTCTTATGTACGATAAGATGCTACTCCTAGCATAGCAAGAGTGATTTGATATTGCAAAAACACATGTACAATGTCTATACAATGCTAATTAACCTGCTAGCTAACTGACTCAACTAAAAAATTAGCAAACGCATTTTGTTACCCGTTAAAATTTAAAATTGCCTTGCATGCTATATCACATCGATAGCTTACTGTACAATGAACTGTCAGTGCTTCGTCAATCATATTTCAGTTTCTCCCTCTAGCTAGCAGTACGTAAAATTCAATAACGCAGCTTTATCAGCTGAATTATGGGGCGGGGCTTTGGTAAAGGTCCTACATACGGTTAGCAAGAAATTCGGTTTCCTTGTAGATTTATATTTAAAGCTAGCAGAATTTAAACACTGTTTCCAAATATTTCTTGTCCTTTATTATTGCAATTTATTATTGTTATTGTTATTATTGTTATTATTAAGTTCTGGATTGCACAAACATTTTTCTTTAACTTCAAAAACACAAAACAATCAGCTAATTAGCCGTGTTAGCATTCTGCGTTGAGGTGTTCTGGATGTAGTGTGTCACATGGCATTTTCAGACTAGGCTGAAATTGAGTTCTAGCGAGTAGCTCCACCCACATTTTTTTTTTGCCAAAGATAGACAAATCCTGGTCACGTAAGCAAGTCTTGTTGAGATTAACAGCGCTAATGCTAAAGAATATTGTGAAATGGCTACGATGAGGACTGGAAAATGTTTTCTTTCGCTAATAAAAAGGAATACTGGTGATTTGCGAATATAAATAAAATTTTCCTGAATTCCATGTTAAAACAAAATCGAAAAACTTGTGTGTTAATCCGTGACTAGCATTCTAGATAACTCCCCGAGCATCACGAGTAAACGAACGCAATCGTAAAAGATAGTTACAGCGCGCGGTCTAAATGCTGCTGGATGAAAATGATAATTCCTATCGACACTCAGCAGTTTATTTTCATTTAGGTTTTAACACACAGGAGAGGGGTTTTCCTTTCTCGTCCACCATTTTCACTCTCACGTTTGTGCCTCGTATCAAAAAAGTCGCAGCACGCGATTAAACAACCAGAGCGCACGTTTGCTGATGCGGTTTTCTTTCTTGTTTATTTCAGCTTCCCTGTCGTTTGTGAGATAATTCTCATGGCTTTGAATAAGCAGGAACAGGAATGGGAGTGTGGATAACTCTGTGTGTGTGTGTGTGTGTGTGTGTGTGTGTGTGTGTGTGTGTGTGTGTGTGTGACTTTCAAACACTTGCAACATGCTTATGTGCGATAAGTTGTCACTCGCCTGTGCTTCAGGTTCAGGTCCAGAGCTGCAGATTTTCTCCGTATTGCACCTTCGTTGCGTCATCATAGAAATGTCACGACTTTAAGTGAAAGGGACACGAACTTAGTAATTTAGCTAAAACGGCTAAATATTGGCACAAAGCTAGCAGTTGAGCATCGGTGGACTTGTTCATGTCTGAATGGCTGCGTTTCAGCGTGACATGACCACGACGCACAGAAAATCATCATTCTTTACATCTCTAACAAGTAAAATGGCAACAATTTGGGTTTAAAATGATCTGTAACCCAAAATGAGGTAAAGCAAAGCAGTGGGACAGAACATGATTATTTTTTCTCATATAAGAGGGGTGTTCGAGTCAAAGCGGGACTTTTAATTGTACAGAACAACAGAACACAGTCCTGAAAGTAAAAACTCCCTTTATTTCTCTATATAATCTCCTGATACACTAACGCACTTATCCCAGTGTCTCACTAGTGCTCGGACACCATCAAGGTAGAAAGTTTTCTAAATTGGACTGCCTGCTCCACATCTGAAACGCCGGACTCCCAGGAACTCCTTTAATGACCCAAACAAAATGTGAAAATGTCTTGGAGCGAGGTCAGGACTGTACGGGGAACGTAGCAGTAGCTCCTGTGATGTGCAAGTGGTGAATGAGTGTGTGTACAGTTCACACACAGATGTGATCCTTCTTCATAAGTTAGGGACAAGTTATCCATCGATATTCAAAGATCAGCTAATCCTCTTACTGAATGTTGAAGTCACCTCGGCCGGGATCGTCACAGACGTACAGCTTCCTTTTAAACGTTCAGATGTTTTACTGCAGCTAGGAGTCTCATCACTGTGCTGTGACTGAAGTCTTCTTCACTGATGTCAGCCACTTTTACATCCTCAGTCACCAGAAATGTCATCACAAGTCCCGGTTTAACTTGAACACCACTCGTCTTAACATCACTAATATCTCTAACATCAATCTAACATCAGCAAAACACCAGGACTGTGTTGTAGTGTAGACCTTCGCTGATCCTTCCTCTAGCTCTCTATTTCTTCAGCACACACACACACACACACACACTCACACACACACACACACTCTCCTGCACTCTACCTCAGGCGGATCACACACAGGACCGCCTTCGTACAGTATTTAACGGATATGCGAAAAGGTGAAACCAGAATCTCATTTCTTTGGTAATTGATCTAAAGGTGTGAAGTCCACTGTGCGTCTCCTACCGTCTCTCTCTCTCTCTCTCTCTCTCTCTCTCTCTCTCTCTCTCTCTTTAATGTGATCTTTATTCCTGTTAGGACAATGCCTCAATTTTTTTTTTTTTAATTTTCAGAAAATAAAAATAAATTAATTCATTTCACGCTCAGTATAGAGAAGCAGTGGCGCTTCAAACACAGTGATGAACTCGTTCCCCTGGAGTCATTTTCACACATTTGATTTAATGCTCCTTTTTTTATAACCATTCTTTTTATATATATATATATATATATATATATATATATAGAGAGAGAGAGAGAGAGAGAGAGAGAGAGAGAGAGAGAAACGGTTCATTAAGTTTTCTATAGATAGGTAATGATTCAGGCTTGTTACAGTGTCCTTTGCGCAAAGAGAAAAATACTGCATACTGTATTACACAAAACCTACGGTACACTCGGTACAGATATATGGTTTGCTGCAAATTATATCCATCCATCCAGGAACCTCTGCAGTCCTACAAGAGACCGTGGAGGCCAGTGGTGATTATGATTGTATTTATTTACATTTTTACAGCCGTGGGCAATTTTGGAACGTCATTCAATCTAATCTGCATGTGTTTGGACTGTGGGAGGAAACCGGAGTACCCGGAGGAAACTCACCGAGCACGGGGAGAACATGCAGACTCCATGCACACAGACCCTGAGGCGGGACTTGAACCTGGAACCCGGTGGTGCGAGGACACAGTGCTAACCACTTCACCTCCGTGCTGCTGCAAATTATATATAGATTTATATATATACAGTATATATAGAGTACAGTGGAACCTCGGATTGTGAGTAACTCGGTCTGCGATTGTTTTGCAAGACGAGCAAAATGTTTAAATAAATTTTAACTTGATAAATGAGTGAGGTCTTGATATATGAGTAGTGTAGAACACATGCGTGGAACGAATCGTCAGAGTTTTCATTTTTTTCTTATAGGAGAAATTCACTTTGATATATGAGTGTTTTGATACACAAGCATGCTTCCGGAACCAATTATGCTCTCAATCCAAGGTTTAACCGTTAGTTTACTTGTTAACTTGAGTGTAATACAGTATATAAAAGCTCATACCAAGACTTTGATTTGACTTTCTTGCATGTTCTTGTTAGAAAATTGGGTTCTGATCCTACAGGGTAGAAATGATAACCGAGGGTTCTGCTGCAGATATCTCTCAAAGCTCAGTGGTGTTTTACTGATGGTGCATAATAAATCCTCTTCATGAGTGGGGAAGTAAAGATGCAACTGAATGGGAAAGTTGAGGAAAAGAGAAAAAAAGTGAGATGGAGAGTGTGAGAGAGAGAAAAAGACGGCCATGGACTTCACCTTCAGATGAATTACCAAAGAAATGAGTTTCTGGCTTTGGCTTTTCGCATATCCCTTAAATACGATGGCTGGTCTTGAGTGTAATCCCTCGAGGTAGAGTGCAGAAGTGTGTGTGTGTGTGTGTGTGTGTGTGTGAGAGAGAGAGAGAGAGAGAGAGAGAGGATCAGTGAAGGTCATACACTACTCCTCTGGATTAAAGTGCCACAGCGCTGTCTTTTGGCAGCCGAACTGTGAGAGGAGCTCATTTCCTCTCGCGTTCTCCACAACGGACGATTGATGAGTCTTTTAAGACCTTAATCATGCCGCGAAGACCCAGAGCGCAGAACCGGAACATCGTGGCACGCAGCGCTACGACTTACAGAGCCTGAAAAAAATTCCCAGCTGTCATGAACATGCCATAAATCTTTTTTCTTCCTTTTTTTTTTTTTGTGTGCTAATCCTCTGTGTAATCCAGTCCTCCTTTATATCACCATTTCCAGCATCAAAATCTCAAATTGAAAATCGTTATCCATCTCTTTCACGACACAATGCAGATCTTTTGACGCTTAAATATTAGATGCTAAGGGAAATCTGTTCATTCATTGCATTCGTACGCTCCTCAGTGTCAGATGAGAGCTCTTATGTTCTTCTTTTTTTAAATCCGGAATTGTAAAGAACGAGAGTCAGATTAAATCTGAATGAAATCCTTATTGATGCAGTAACCCCGCCTCTTATCATACGTAATAGTATCCAATCAAAACCGTAGAACGTCGTTTGAGGAGAAAATTTAAAATCTTGCTAATCATGATTGTTAGCAGTAATGTCGTACAGTGCAAAAAAAAATCCTTATCTGATGAAAAAAGATGTTTCATGTTTTTCCTACAAAAGGAGAAAATGAGAGTGACATTAAGGGTGAGGAGGGACAAGTCTCCCTGGAGCGATTTGCCGCACTGTCAGTGGAGCACGGTGATGTCTCCCTTAACCAGAGACAGAGCGAGCGAGAGAGAGAGAGAGAGAGAGGTTTGATGTGATGTGCCTGTCCAGTGCAGTGTCTTGGCGATGGCAGTGTGTGTAACAGATACAAATCGAGATAGTTATTTTCACTGAAAGGCGAGTGAGCAGGTAAAGTGACATGGACGGAGCTGGGAAAGAAACCATCAAGAACACAAAGTCCTCCTCCGAATAACAAAAACCAAGAACCAATCGCAAGAACCAATTTCGAGAAAATGTGTTTTCCTTCCTAATGATTCTGTCACGAAGGTGATCACTGAGTCATTTGTTTCAGTGATTCACTTTTCCCTCATGAACGAATCAGTGTTTGGATCAGCAAAATTCTTTTCTGCCACTGACGGAAACTCGCCTCTCAGACGTTCACGAGTCGCTGGTTTAATCAGTGACTGAGATTCATGTGATTGAATTCATGTTTCAATCAGTTAAACTTTTGGTCATGAGCAAGATTCATATCTCCCATTTAAGTGAATCAGTATTTGAATCAGTGAATCTTTTGGTCTGAACCACGACTGTGTTTAAATCAACGAATTTTTCCATCATCACCAAGACTTATGAAATGTTCACTTTCACTCATGAGGAAGATTCATTTCTCCCTAGTACAGTAAGTAACTCGGTATTCGAATTAGTACGAATTTGAGTCATGACCAAGATTCTCTTTACCCTCATAAATGAATCAGTGTTTGAATCTGCAAATATTTTGCTCATTACAGAAACTCACTTGTTTTTTTCCCATCTTAAGTCATAAGTGAATCAATATTTAAATAAGTGAATCATTTGCTCATGAGCAGGATTTACTTCATCATAAATGAATCGGTTTCGAACCAGTGAATCTTTTCATCATAAACAAGGTTCACTTCTTCCCTATAAATGAATCAATGTTTGAATCATCAAATCTTTTGTTAATGACAAAAATCCACATGTCTAAAGTTCAGTGAGTCAGAATTTAAATTAGTGAATCTTTCGGTCATGACCAAGATTTACTTTTTCTTTATAAATTAATCAATGTTTGAATCATCAAATATTTTGCTACGGACAAAAACAAACATGTCTGATATTCAGTGAATCAGTATTTGAATCAGTAAATCTTTTGGTCATGACCAAGATTCACTTCTCCCTCATTAACGAATCAGTGTTTCAATCATCAAATCTTTTGTTAAGAACATACAGTAGGTTAACTCGTCGAATATTCAGTCAGGCAGCATCTGAATAAAATTTATCTTTTGGTCATGACAACAATTAATTTCTCCATCTTAAGGGAAAGAATATTTAAATTAATGAATCATAATTTTTTTCCTTTATAATGAATCAGAGGTTAAATCAGTAACTCTGTTGATCATTCATATGTGTGTGTGTGTGTGTGTGTGTGTGTGTTAGAGAGAGGGAGAGAGAGAGTATAGACCTTTATGTCTTTATTGTGTAATGGCCATTAAACTCACGTCTCTTTATAGCTCAGAGTAATGTGCCTCTGAACAAAAGGAAGCGTTTGCGGCTTTATAGAGTCGATGGCTGCGACTGAGGCTCTATTTTCACTCGAAAAAAATCTCATTTCATCCGTAATTGCTTTCTCCAAGTCCACGCTGTGACCTCAGCTGTTGTCTGTAAAATTGTGTGATGATTAGCTTGTTCTCTCATCCATCTTTCTTTCTTCTTCCTGTCTCAAATCATCTGGCTCCTTTTACCAAAAAGAGCTTCTTCAGTGGATAAGTACACGGCCGTGTACTTGTTAGCATGGCATCTGTAGCATCTTTCCATCTTTTCCTGCCTCGATTCTAAAGAAACGACACAGGCTAGCTATGTTAGCTGTGCGGCCAATGCTATCTGATTTTCACTTTGAGTTAATGATGGATCTTTGGCTTTAATTACCCTCAGGTTAGCTGGGCTGTTAGCAAACTTGGCTGCAGATACAGTATGGTTTTGTTATATTAGTTTGCTAACAAGCAAATGAGCCACTTTTAAAATATAATTTTATAATAATTATGCTAGGTAGTTTGCTAGAAAATGTACTTCCTGGTTGCTTTAAATTGCACATTACACAGTCGCTAGCTCGCTAGTAGCCTTCAGCCATCAGTTAGTTTAGGTTAGTTTAATAGGTTAGTTTAGTAATCTTGGCTAAGAATATGGCTTGGCTACGGGTTTGGCTTTCTAGCCAGATTGACTTAGCTTTCTTTCATGTATAGCTTCTGGTTTTAATCTTAAGAGTTTTGATACCACTTTATAAATTAGCCTAATTTCAATGGAGATTCTCACTCGTCCAGATTAAGTTGATGTTTGTTGGCATTTCATTCAGTTTAAGAAGCGACTCGGATAAGCAATGACATTTTTAGATTGAACAAAAAGTAGTCCAGTTGCTGTGATTCGGTTTAGAGGCTGATTAGCCTAATGTTAGTTAGCTTGCAAAAATTTGTCTTTTTATAAAGTTATATTTTAATGTAATCCTTCTAATGCTAGCAATGGTGAGGCCATCTTAAATTGCTATCTTAGGTAAATAATTTGGTTTTAGACATTATGCTAGCTAGCTTGATGTTAGCTAGCTTGCTAAGGGTCACTGAATACCCATCAATTATTTATTTTAAAAGTTAGCTACTCTAATGTTCAGTTTGCAAGACATTTAGCTTAGCTGCTAGTTGGCTAATGTTAAAATTTTGTACCGTATACTAATGTGCTGATTGTCTAATTAATTTAAATAAAAGCTCCGCCTTTAAGAAGCATGGACAATAGCTTTATAAAATAGTTTACTTCAGTGCTTCTCGGAAAACAAGGCTTGTCATATTTCTTAGAAAAAAAAATAACCATGCAATCTTTTTTTTCCCTTCAAAAAGCTGCTTAATGCCTGAGCTGAGCTTTTGCCGATGTCTTGGGAGAATTTCAGATTGCATCTGTGGAGGATTTGCAGCGTGGAAGGATAATAACTCGCTCGGAATCGGGCAAAGCAAAGCTGATTAGCTTTCGAATCGAAACGGAGGAAAGGAATTCCATCAAGCAAGCGCAGTGTCGTGAAACGAGACAGAAGAGCGCCTTTTCAATCGGAGGGGAATGTGTTCGCGTGCTAACTTTTAGCCCAAGGCAATGCAAATCAACTTTTCTCATCTCTTTTCCCGAGACTGTGAACGCTGTTTTGGACTAGCACGCTAATGCTGCCTCTAAATAAATAAAAATAAATGAAGTGTGATGTCATTAGCATGAAATCACTAATCGCTAATCACTCTCACTTGTTAAATTTGTTAAGACGATAAATATTACGCATGGGGATGTGTTGGGGGCGGGGTTAGCATTCATAAAGTTTATTATTTTGTTTTAAAAGCACTTACTGGCAACTACAGCCTCGAACAATGCTAACAGAACCTTCATGAACCTCGTACAACCTGAGCAGAGATTTGAATTCGATTAATGTGTGGAAACAAGCTCCGCCCACTTTTATTTTTATTTCTGTGCACTAAGTATACAAAAAGGCCATATTTATCCTGATTTACTTTAGGCAAAATATATCTAAATTAGGATATTTCAAAACAAATCAAATGAGAACAAAAGTAATGGCACCCTATAAAAGTAGCAGGAGTTATCATTTTGCTTGTAAACTTCATGTGCTTATTATGGAGAAGGATGGGCAAGACTTAAATTGAATATGCTTTGAATGAGCGTAAACCAGGCCGAGTTTTTTGTACATGTTTTGAGAGTCACCCCTGGTCTATTCATTCTCGTTATTGTTACAGCAATGAAATATATACAGTACTATGGAATGTAAATTGATTTTCATTTCTAAGAGTTTTAGTCTGGGAATACGACTGCATAGGATAGCTTCTGGCTCGTCTGAGAAAGAGGGCTTATTTAAATTTAACGCTAAAAATTTTACCTGCTGATGATGAATTTAGTGCTGATATTTGTACAGCGTGGTGTTTCTCCACTTTGCCTTCAGTCTAACTTGGTAATGACCACCAGTGGAATTAGTATAGCTGTAAATTAGTAGATTAGTAAACCTTCAAGAACAATTTCTTCCAGAAATGTTTAATTAAATACACAAAATGTTCGTTTATAATTTTAATACAGAATCCAGAAATATAACTAAAATATGTTAAAAGTCTTATGAAAGCCATAATGAGAAGCAGAATGTAGACATACTTAAAGAAGCTATATGACATGTTTAAGTTTATAAACTATTACAATATTGGATTTATTTTAAATGAATGTTTTTTATTATAAATGCTTCATCGTACCACTTTTATTCTTACTACTGTAATTTCTTATATGTTCCTTTTATTGTAATTATTCGTCAGGGTCAATGAAGCTGAATCAAATGAGATAACTCACTACAATCTAAAATATTTCATAAAACTGAAATTACTGAAGGTTAATTTGGCAAACAAATGATGAAAATTAAAAAAAAAAAAAAAAAAAACAAATACAAATTCCGTGAATGGAAATTTTAACCGATTTTACTTGTATGTTGCTTTAAGCTTTAAGCTACAATTTGTCATAAAAAAATCAAACAAGACGTTAAAATGATTTTACAATCATACAATAATACAAATCATCTGATCGTAGCAGCTCTCAGTTTTAGGCAAATACAACCTCAGGTAAACAACATCATATAACTTTTTATAACTACAATGAGATTATTCAAAAGCATTCAGGACAGTTGGCAATTTTCGCAGTAGTGGACGTCCCAGCGCATTCACCCCTAGGTCAGACCTGCAATTCCTAATAAAATACAAAAAAAAAAAAAAAAAAACAAGAGCTACATTTCAGACCCTACAGTCCTCACAGAGTATGTTAAATGTTGAAGTCCATGACAGCACAATTAGAAGACGACTGAATAAGTGCAGTTTGCTTTGAAGGGCTTGAAACGCTGTAGCTTAAGAGAGCTGTGCATAAGCGACCGCTCACAAATCTCAATGAACTGAAGTGTTGTTGTACCATGTGAGAGACTGATGAACTCATCGAGGAAACCATTACTTCAAGTTATTGCTACTAACGGTGGATCTACAAGCAACTGAATCAGGGGGGTTTTGGCTTCAGTTTTGTTAAATAAATATTGGCATGGTAAAATAAGTTATAAGTTGTTGTTTGTCAGAGGTTGTATTTGCCTGACACTGAGACCCGCTACGATCAGATCAGTTTTTATTGTTTTAGCACAGAAACACGTAGAAATAGAAGAGGAGGTACTAACTTTGACTGTAAATGAATAAATTTAAATGGTATGATCATTGAGGGAAGAAAAAAAAACTCATATAATCTTAAAAATATCTTAATTCTAGTTTCAGACTTTAGGAGGCGGGGCTTAATGTAATGAAGTGAATATAATGACTGCTTTACAGAATAGTTTATTTAAAGAAAAAAATATTTACATTGTTTTTGATGCACACACGCACACACACAAGAAAAAGAAGCACACACACAAAAACACATGTTCGCTCTTAAAAGCACTTTCTAAAATGATCCTTTACCAAACCGCGGCGTTATCACAGACTGTCAGGAAAAATCACTCAAAAACAGACACGGCAAATATAAGATTGTTTTTTTGTGTGTGTGTGTGTGTGTGTGTGTGTGTGTGTGTGTGTGTGTGTGTGTGTGTGTGAAGCAGCTTTTTAGGTTCCTCAAAGAAACAAGTACAATCTTTAAAGCAAATCGAAAAAGGATTTTATTTATTTATTTTTTTTACGAACTTTGTGTGCGATCAGGTTTCAAACTATTTTAATAGAATGTTGTTTAGAACATTTAAAACATTTTCAGATCAATTGTTTTACCAAAAAAAAATAATAATCTCATCCTTGATCACATCATCCCTGAGTAGTGAGTGGACATTATATCTGGCATTATGATTAGCGGTGCAATACAGTTCTTCCTCAATGTGGAAGGTTTTTTCTTTTTTGGCGTAGGGGGGTTGTGGGGGGAGACGGACGGACGAGAAGTCGCCAACTGTTTTATCGACTAAAGTACAAAAAAGTGTAACATAAAGATAATCACAAGAGGAAAGTTGCAGGGAGTGAGTGCGGAGATTTAATAAAAGTCACCAGGTGGTGGCGCCGACACTTTATTCTTGATGAATGCAGAATAAAATCATTACAACACCGTAAAGATAAAATCATGTCCAAAGAAAGACACTAGCATAAATAAACAGTATGCGAACGGTTGAGATTAGCCAGGGGGCGGAGTTATGTCATGTAGCTATTCTTTTAACATCTTTTAAAGAAATAAAATAAAACATCATGTTTTGTCCATTTGATAGAACTCCTCTGGTGATACATATTCTAGTATCATTCATAGTCATTTCCTGAAAGTGAATCAAAACAAAAGTGTTTCTTTTTTTTATTCATTTCCTGTTTGGTTTCATCATTAAACCAAAAAAACATACAAATAAAATACTTTGTTAGATGAAGGGGCGGGGCTTAAATTATCCTCTTAAAGCTTCTCTGTCAGGTTAGATTCATTTCAGCAGGTGGGTCGATTCTGAGTCAAATGACTTTCCTGCTAGAGTTGATTCAGAGTCAAATGACTTTCTCCCAAAATTATTGATTCAGAGTTAAAACACTTTGATTCTAGAGTTGATTTCTGATTTAAATCGCTTTATCACAAGAGTCAATTCACAGTCAAATCATTTTCTCACTTTTTCACTAGAGTCTATTTAGGGTTGAACCTCTTCCTCAGAGTGATTGCAGTGTAAGTGTGTAAGTCTCACCCGACCAAAGAACCCACACACAGACGCAGAACACCGGGGTTCCATTTGACTCGATTTAAGTCGTATGATGTTTTTCTTCATGACATATGAATGATTTTTTTCTTTTACTTGTTCACTGAGACAATGTGTAATACATTATACCAACCTCCTGTGTCTGTGTGTGTGTGTGCATGTGTGTGTGTGTGTGTGTGTTCCATGATCGTGAATGAATTGCATTATTATTCTCCATCCGTATTCTCGTGCATCGTAAGTGTGACGTTCCTCTTTCTCTTCGTACATCTCTGAATCCGCGGCGATATTAATCCTGATCCACGTCGTCTTCTGCATTCCTCTTGATGCTTCTGGTCTCTTTGATGATTGTTATTACTACAGGATTGAGGAAATGAGGTGAGCCTTTACTCCATGTAGGCCATGTTTACACGAGCGCTCAGTGCAGCTAGTTCATGTTTCTCCATCTTCTCTTCTCTATGTTTCATTTCTACCTTTTACACCAATGATTGTACGTACGAGTCTGACATCAACATTATGATAATAATAACAAAGAAAAATAAATGATAATGTTTTGACGTATGATGTACGATCGGCAACTCTGCGCAGATTCCGCTTCACTTTTCCTTTTCGTCAAGCCTGAAGTCTGTCGAAAGCAACAAAAACAAATCTTAGTATTAATAATAAAAAAATAATAATGATGATAAAGATAATATTCTCAGCTCCTCTGTTTGTCCTTCATGTTTACGCCATGAGTGTTCTGTTTAACTCATCTATAATCTACACGGCTGTAACTAAATGTGTATCCTTTATGTAGAATTATTCTATAAATAAACCCAAAACTCTATTCTGTGCTCGTGAAGTGTCATGTGTGTGTGTGTGTGTGTGTGTGTGTGTGTGTTCTGAGAAACAGAGAGAGAGACAGATAGAAAAAAGACACTGGTAAGAAACAAAGGTAAGTACTGTAAACCATTCGATTTCACAAAAGTTTTTGTTTCTTGATTTTGAAAGTATAAATCTAGCTTTTTTGAGAAAAGAGTGAGAATAAAAACCAAGTTTACTGAAACTATATATTTTTTTAAAAGCAGGAAATCTCTCTCTCTCTCTCTCTCTCTCTCTCTCTGATATACAAGTAAAATTAAGAAAAAAAAATAAAGTTGGTACGAAAGACAAAAGAGAAATGAAACCAAATTAATCAAATAAAATAGAAAATTAAGAGGAAATAAAGAGGAAAACCAAAATTTTTTAAATTAAAATAAGAAAAGGGATAATAAAGGGAACAGGAAAATGACAGTGAAAAAGAATTACAGTCAGAAAAAGGAGAAGGAAGAAAATGAAAAGGAACTGAGAAATTAAAGAAAAAATGAGAAGAATAAAACTAAAGGAATAAATTGATAAATTAGAATAGAGGGAAATCCTAAAACAAAAAAAAGGAGGAAAGGGGGAAATTATTATTATTTTATTAATTTGTTATATTATTATTATTATTGGTAGTAGTAGTATTAATAATAGTAAAAAAGAAATAAATAACAAGAAAAAAGAAACAAAAGAAATAATAAAATAAAAGAACAAATAAATAAAAGGATAAAGAAAGACAAAAAAGAAGCAAGTAGAAGTAAAGACTAAATATGGAATAGTAATAAGAAAAGAAATAAGTAAAACCAAATTATATCACATGATCCTATACTGTAGTTGCCTCCTAAAATATAAATCCTTAAAATGCTTGAAAAAAAGATTATCAAAGAAATTAAAAGGGAAAAAAAAGATTCTCAATAAATGCAAGAATTAACAAATAAAGACTTAACAGACAGAAGAGAAATTAAATAAAAACAGGAATGGCAAGGAAAGAGAAAAGGGGAAATTACAAATAATAATTAAGTCTAGAGGAATAACGCTAAAAGAACGTAACCAAGAAAAGTAAGAAAGAGGAATTAAGAAAATGAAATGAGAAAAAGTAACAAGAAGCAAATATGTGAGACATTAAAAAATCACATAAAAACAAAATGCAGAAATAAAAATGAAAGAAGACAAAATAATTTTTTTACAAAATTTTTTTCTTTACTGCATTTGGTCTCATATTATAATAGACACCCCCCCCCACACACACACACACAAACACACACACACACATACATAGAGCTGTGTGTGTATTAAAGCATGAGTCTGACCTCATCGCTCTAGAGTATGACATCTGCCACGTTTCTGATTGGCTGGTGGATGATGAGGTCACTGGGAGTCGGTGACTCGGCCGCAGTGTTTGCGTGTGATTGATGACTGTGAATCTTTTTCTGAGTGTGTGTGTGTGTGTGTGTGTGTGTGTGTGTGTGTGTGTGTGTGTGTGTGTGTGTGTGTGTGTGTGTGT
>JAQQZT010000002.1:30698255-30709478 GCA_030068275.1 Clarias platycephalus | reverse complement strand
ATTTATTTTCTCATCTTAAGTCAACCTCTATTTTTATATAACAAATTTGTAAAATAAAGGATTGTAAAAAGTCAAAAAAAGTCTGTCTCTCTTCGTCTCTCTCTGTCTTTCTCCGTCTCTCTCCGTCTCTCCGTCTCTCTGTGACCTGAGTGTCTCCCTGTGCACAGAGAGACGCCGGTCTCATCTCGACGTGTCCGTAAAGCTCTTCGTGGGATTGCTGTGAGATGTGTAAGAGTCTTCTTTTTACTACTGAAAGTAAGAGCAGTAGAAGTGTAACTGGAGAAAGAAATGAATCCGGAGCTCTGAGGTCAGAAGATGATTCAGACTTGTAGGAAAAACAAAAAGCCGAGGTCAGTCCGAGGTCGGCTTATCGACAGCTCGATGAAAAGACGAGTCCTGCTCATTAAAAACGTGTCCCGTGTCATAAATATGAGAGAATACGGCTGGGTTTCATCGTACAGAGAAACACAAAGACAAGCTGTTTTTTTTTTTTTTACTTTCTGCATGGTTTATTTTTATTGATCTCCGTCTGGAGACATCTGGCTGAGGTGTGTCAGGGTCGTACAGTATATCCAGACTTATTGGGGATATTTTCGTGCCTTAAAATAACTTCATGCCCCGTCTAGAGCTGATGAGCCCCTTTTTATAATTTCTGTCTTTAAATGTTTTTATATTCAATATTTCCCTTTTCATTTATTTAGCTGGACTGTAATTGCTTTTCTTCATAAAATGCAGTTCACCATAAATATTGAGAATGATCCTGCATACAAGGTTGCCAGGTCTCAGCTAATTTTCCACCCAAGTTGAAAAAAAAAGCACACGTATGTTTTTTCACTGATAAAAAAACAGAAGTAATTGCTTTAGTCAAGTGAAAAAGCACGTAACAGAAGTACATAGAGAGTTTTACAGGTTTATCACATCATGTCACACATCAATGTACGAATGCTTTACGTTTTATTTAATTTAAATTGATATGATTGTTTTGTGTAGAATGGCAGACATTTTCAAATCCAAACATTAACATCCATAATTCAGTTCTTATAGTGTGTTTGATTTGTTGATTGGTTTTAATTGTTTTTAAGAGAATTAAGCAATATTAAAATACCATAATACTGGACAATAGTTTTTTTTTTGTGCAAGGTTACTTGTATTTGTTTGATTAACACTGGTGTAAGGAGTCTCCAGTTTCAGAGGTAAAGCGTAACGTAAGTCCTCAGACCAGAGGTTTGTGGTTTAAAGTAACCAGAGAAGCTGCGTTTTCTGTCTACTGGCTTTTTAATTTAAAGAGAAAAAAAAACTGTTTAGTTAAAGAACAAATGTTTATAGCTGTTCCAACAAGTGAGAAAAGAAATATAATTTGTTTTATTGAAATTTAAACATAATAAAAAAAATTATGAGTTTCTGTTCTTTAATAAATTAAAAAATAAAATGAGTAAAAATAAACTGCTGTTGTGTAAAAGGAAAACCACTTCTTGTTGTTTTATTTCATATACCACATGCCATCATGTTTTATGAATCTTAAGCCTCACGCTTTCAGTGTAGAACATCATTTTGTGTTTATTTTATCCTTATATTAAAAATTATCGTAATTACCTTAATTAATGAATGAAATAACCGACTTTCCTACGAGCGGCGCTGATTCGTTCAGAATAAACCGGTGTGCCGGAGAAGAAAAGTCATTTATCTCCTCGTCCAGATGACGAAATGGCAAAAAAGCCATTTATCTGAATCATTCTGATGCAGACTCGCTCCTCATCCTCGCTCCTCATCCTCGCTCCTCGCTCCTCATCCTCGCTCCTCATCCTCACTCCTCATCCTCGCTCCTCATCCTCACTCCTCATCCTCACTCCTCAGCACACGACAGCAGATTCCCCGTCTGCTCGTCCTGATCTTACCTGAAGTTTCACTCTGTTTTTCACAGGTGGTGAATTACAGCAGGGTGCAGGAGAAAACGACAACAACGACAACAACGAGTGACGCCCAGCAGGAGGTATCACTATGGAGGTATCGATACTGTGCCTTTAGTCCAAGTGCAAATACGAGTATGAATACAAGTACGAGTACAGCTATGAGTGCAAGAACAAGTGCATGGTTACGTACAACTACAAATACAATTTAAAGTACAAGTACAGACACGAGTACAAGTATGGTACATGTATAAGTACAAGTACAACTACAACGCAAGGTCAAATGTAAGTACAAGTACAAATACAAAAAACCTGTATACATGTAAGTACAAATACTGTACATGAAGGAATACAAGTACAAGTCAAGTACAAAGAGTAGATGTACAGTAGAAGTACAGGTACAAATACTGTACAGGAAGGAGAATGAGTATAAATACAAGTCAAGAACAAGGAGTAAATAAATGAGTACAAGTACAAATACAGTAAGTAGTACAAATATACTGTAAGTTTGAGTACAAGTAGAAATACAAGAAGTAGTACTAGTATAAGTATAAATACAAGTCCAAACACAAGAATCACTACAAGTACAAGTGCAAGTAAAAGAGTCAATAGTAATAGTATTAGTAGGAAAACAAACATGAATGCAAATACGAGTACAGGTACAAGTGCAGGTTCAGGTATAAGTTCAATTATGAGTACAAGCACAAATACAAGTGCCAATAGTAGGAGTAGGAAAAGAATTATGAATACATGTGAAAATACAGTTACATTATAAATATGTCATACAAGTCTTATTGTAAGCACAAATACAAGAATGAGTACAAGTGAATGTAGAAGTATAACTACATGTATTTTTCGGTCTTGCTGCTTTGACAGATTTGATCATCTGAAATTTAATCTATAATAATCTACACTTTCAGGCAAAAACTAAATTCTAAAATTCTATTTAGTTAGTTAGTTAGTTAGTTAGTTAGTTAGTTGGTTGGTTGGTTGGTTATTAGGGACCATGTACAGTAATGAAGATAAATGTCTCCATGTATTGTGCCAGAGTTAGCTTAAAGCTAATTTTTGTCTAACAGTCTTTCTGCAGTGTAGCAGTAATTTCTCATGTAAAGGTTGCATGACTTTCCCCCAATTATTATTGATTTACTGAAAGAAAATGTTAATTAGCAGCTAAAATTAGCATTTTTAAGTGCTAGTGTGGAGTGTGTGTATGTGTGTATGTGTGTATGTGTGTGTGTGTGGGTGTGTGGATGTGTGTTTTGTCCAAGCTGCATATTAGTATTCCAGCGACGGTGCACATAGACACGAGTCCTTCAGCGTCAGCTCTTTATATTAGAAGGACTATCCAGGCTAATCCATCGCTAGCTAAAGTGCAATCACTCTTTATTTGGTGAAGGTGGACTTTGGCAGGAGCGATGAGGAGAAGCCGGGGAAATTTGATCCGATGGAGACGCTATCAGGCTCTGATCGTCTCGCCGTGCAGAGACACTGATAAACCATCAATTATGGATGAAAATAGTTTTTCTACGTGGCTTTGTTCGTCGTTAAAGCCCGCTTTCCATCCAAGCTCAAAGCTGAGACTTCAAACACGTCACACTTTTCACTCGAGCACTTTCTAAAGTCTGATTCCGTCTGATCGCTCGCCGTGGTCGCGCTATTACTTTTTTCCCGCGCGACTGAGAAACAGATGAAGCCCTGAAAGTTTTATGAGGACAAATCAGATTTCTATCTTGACTAAGAGCTCCTGTCATGATGTCATCACCGGGGGCAGGGGTGAGGTGGGGGATTATCATCAGGTCATCACCTGATACCTCCATATGGAGTCATTTTATAGCACGCCTCAGACACACACTCATCCTCACACACACATTTAATCCCAAGCAGCCAGAATGGACCAGTTTACGTTTCACCTCCACATAATGATTTTTCTCAACATTTTCTTTATTATTTATTTATTATTATTATAAAAATTATTTAAATTAAATACATATGTTGACTCTTTAATATAACTGTAGAATATAAAGGCTATTTAAATGCTATTTAATGTAGCTATATAAATTGATATTTTGCAATATACAACTCTACATACATGATGGTAAATATAAAAATGACAATTAATATTACATGCATCTAGCATATTTTTGTATTATAAAAGACATTATTGATCCATTTTAATTCCTATACATTACAAAAGTACATTCTAAAAGTATTATTTATTTAAATTTACAACCATGTACTGACTTTTATGTAACTTGCTGTTTTCAGAAGCCAAAGCTTTTTTAATTAATGTAAAAAGTTTTACATTTTCCTTCTTATTACTATTTTAATAATGTAACTTAGTTTTCTAAGGTAAAACAAACTTTTATGTTTTTAAGTTGTAGGCTTATGCTTAACTGTTCAGCAACAACTAGCCATACAGAAGTGAACTTTTTATATTACTTTATTTATTCATTTTTTTGTTAGTTTTATAAGTTTTTAGTTACGTAACTACGAGTAACGATTAAGCTAAGTCTGTCTCGATATAATCAGTATTAAATGCAGGTGTGAAATTGTATAATTGTTAAAAACAAGCAAATAAATAAAACATCAATTGAGTAACAAGCAGACCTTTGATGTAAGGAACTCGAACATGGTTTGATTATTATTATTCATCATCTTAACAGTAATAACACGTTGTGGGAGGAAAAATATAGTGATATTTTAGTGGTGCAGAAAAAAGAAAAAAAAACAGGAAAAATTAAAAATTTGAAGGGTGAGTTGACTATTTCCTGCTGCCCAGCATTCACATTATTTTTGTTCCCAGTACTCGAGTATACTTGTGTATTCTCAGCAGTGGAGGCCGGTCAATAAGGGGCGCAGGGGCGTGCAGCACTGTGCGCCCCGATCCCGCCCACTTTTATTCTTAGCGAATCAATATTGTTTTTAAATATTTGGGCTCATGTGATTGGACCATTCTCAACGAGTCTTATTAACGCTCAGCAGATTGTTAGTTAATGTATTGAATAGTGATTGACGTGGAAGCAGCTAAATATGAGAGAAAGTTCTGTCATTTCTTTGCTAAAATCCCCCTTCGCACGGCGATCGGAGGAAGAAAGAAAAAAAGTTAAAGAGCTTGTGGACCAGATCGACCTGATCTTCTAATTAAGCAGCAGTCACGTGATCATGGCCGAGCTTACACTCGGTGCTTCTCCAGAACTTCTTATGGCGAGCGGAGCTGCTGACTGGATGTGATGTGAGTCATGTCTTTATTTATACTAGTAGTAATGATTAATAATCACCTGATTAATGCCTATTTACAGGACATTATTAAAAGTTTCATTTTAATTTAGTTTACAAACACACACACACACACACACACACACACACACACACACACACACACACACACACACCCACACACACAGATTTTGGAGAACGCCCACAGCACTGATGATGTCTCGTTCTAAACAGCGGTCCAGTTCCGTGTTTTTATCTGATTGGCTTCCAAATCTGCTACTCTTCATGTCCGAGAACGCTGTACAGTACTTTTCCAGCGGACTCCAGAAATTGGGGCCAAGTGCCTCGGAAACGATCCCGGGGCCCTAATGTGAAAACACGCTAAAAACAAGGCCATAATAGCGTCTAGATACAATATATAACAGAATTTACTCCATCAACTTTTTCAATCTGGAAGTTTCCACGAGTACAAGAAGTGTTTTTGAGTGTTTTTTACTGTAGATGCGAGAAGAATATATCTAAAAAAAAAAAAAAAGAAAGAAAGAAAAAAAAAACCACACTATAGACGCCAGACCTTTCATCAATCCATAAAACGATCCACTGCAACATTAAGAGACATCATCTCATGTTTTGGGATTTCTTGTCAGAGCAGAACCCTTTAGAGGTTTACTTTGTGTCATCTCTCGGCCTCGAGACCCTTTTAAATATTCATATGACGTCTCCTTGCTGAAAACGATATTAATCCCTGATACCTCATCCACTCTCTCCTCCACCCACACCATCACTACGCCAACTCTCTTTCTTCTCTTCTTCTCCAGGACCTCCTGTTGCCTCAGAAACTAGGCCAAGATAAATGGATAAAAGACAAAAATAACAACAATGATCCTCAGCAGGCTTCCAGAAAGCGAGGGAATAAAGCTGGAGAGGTGTAGTGTGTCGCTATGACTCCTGGGAGGATGAGTGTTGGGCGTCATGGCGAGGCGTCTCTGGGAAATAAAACACTCTCACAGTGTTTGGTGATGGAAAGTGTGCTTTCTGCCCGTTTCTGCTCGGATCAGGTGTTAACGGATCAGGTGTCCGACGTGACCTCGGAACAATAAATAAGTAATAAAACGATCCTTGTTTTCTGTGTATGTGCACAGATTTCCTCACTTCTCTGTAAATTTGTTTTGATGTGCCGACGTTTCTTATCTTCCCCGATTCAGGATTTGCAACACAGCGAAATCCCGAGTGCTGAGTTAACACCCTGAGCGATGAGAGTAACACCCTGCAGAATGTGTACAGCATGACATGCAGAATGTTCAGGGAAACTTAGCAGATAATGTCCTTGTAAAACTGCACTAATTGTACCTGATACAATGTTTTAAGCAAAGGCTCATCACGACATCATTGCTCTACAGCAGTTATTTGCATCTGCCTAATACTGTACTTTACACAGAACTGGATATAGCTAACTGTGTTGGACAGGTCATGACCACAATGGAAAAACTGGCTTCTCGAGCTTCCTAGCAAAACCTAGGTTAATTTTGAAATAATAATAATTTAATTATGTCACACTTTTGTCATGCTACATGGAAAGTGTGGGGAAGAAATGCGTAACCTCCAGAGAATATAAAGTTCAGCTTCACCTCTGACACTGGAGACTCCTTCCTTCCATGTTACAGAAGCACAATTCTCTATACAAAGCACATCCCTGTGAATGATCCATTGCTATGGAAACCATAACATATCAAAGCAAGCGCATTAATATAATATTAATAATAAGTGCATAAATTAATAATAAGTGCATAAATTAATAATAAGCGCATAAACCTGCTCTACTGTCAGAGCGGCCTTCACGGAGGATTAATCAACATCTTCTGACCAATCAGGATGCAGAACTGTAGTGCGGCGTGCTGTAGCAGTTATACACACACACACTGTGATTAATCTTGTGGATTTTGTTTTCTTCAAACACTCTCTCAGGTAAAGTTTATCATCTAGTCAAACACTCCTGTGAAATTATTCACACCACTGTTTGAGAGCTGAACAAAGATAAACAGCGTCGCCGACGACGGTCGCTGTAGACAAGTGATGAAAATAATTACATGAGCAGCAACAATTAATTAAAGCGCCAAAGAACGCTAAGGTGTATTAGCGTGCTAATGAGATTCTGCAGCAGGAAACTTTGATTAAACTGTGTTTACTTCTTAAATGGGCGGGGCTAATCGATGGGCAAGTTTCTCGCTCTGCAATCGCAACACCCATACACAAAGACTGAGCTGTAAAAAAACAAAAAATTTAATAAATAAATGAATAAATAAAATTGCAAGCAAATGCTAACCTGGTGATTGTAAGCTTACCAAGCTAATCCAGCTAATCCAGCCACTGAACATTAATTATGCATTAAAAGGTCGTGATGTGACTGAAATTGCTCTAGCATTTTAAAGCGTAGCTACTGAATAAACGCTAAGCTGTTCAGTGAAGGCTAATCTAATGAGTCAAAGCTAACTTAGCAAGTTAAAGCTAAGCAGGTGAAAAGCTGAGTTCACAATTAAAAAACACAATTACAGATTGGAAGCTAATCTTGCAAGTTAAAGCTAATCTAACAATTAAAAACTAATCTAGGAACATAAAGCTAAACATCTGGTTGATGATCTAGTTTTGGAAGCTTAATCTAATCAATGGAAACGAATCTAACAAGTTAAAGCTAACCTACTGATTGGACGTAATGTAGTGAGTGAAAGTTAAACTAGCTATTTAAAGCTAACTTTGGAAGTAAAAGCTAATTTAATACATTAAAAGTCAACCTAGTAACATAAAGCTAAACTACTGACTGGAAGATAATCTATCAATTAAAAGCTAATCGAGTGAGTAGACTAACACTGGCACTGGAAAATAATCTAGGCGGTGTAAGCTAATCAAGAAATTTTAGGCTAACCTAGGATGTAAAAAAGCTAACTTAAAATATTAAAAGCTACCCTAGCAACTTAAAGCTAATCAAGCAATTAGAAGCAAACCTAAGAAGTGAAAGCTAATCTAAAAAAAAAATAATACATAGGAAGTAAAAGCTAATTTAAAACATTAAAAACAAACCTAGCAACTTAAAGCTAAAATACTGACTGGACGCTAATCGATAGAGTGGAAGCTAATCTAACCATTTAAAGCTAACTTTGTGAGCAGACACTACACCAGGAAGCAGGAGTGTGTATCGTATAAAGAGTAATGTGAATAAATGTATTTATTTTCTCTTTCAGATCCCCCATGTTGCTGCACAACACACCGTCACATCCTGAAGTGGTGTGAAAATGAAGAATTACTCCTCCGTGAACGAGACGATATCTGAGCGGCAGACGTAACGCACGTGACCTCATTCATCTAAACACTCCGTCTTTATTCAAACCCGGAGCGAGCGCCCGGGGCCGAGCAATTACCTGAAGAGAAATTCTGATCGTCGCCACGATGCAGCTGTCAGAGAGCGAGAGAGCGGGAGTGATGTACGAGTCTGAGTCAGGTTGGGGGGGCACGCGCACACACACACACACACACACACACACACACATTTGTCACATCAGTGTGTTTTTTATTTTTAATAGAGAAGCAGGTGAAGAGTTTTGTGCTCTGATTGGACAGAAGTTGTTGATTAATTCTCTCTAATAGCGGCTCTGACTGTAGCGCAGGTTTATATTAATGTGCTTGCTCTCATACTTTATCGTTTCTATAGCAGCAGCTTGTTCACACATTTCACTTATAATAAAAGGATTAAAAAAATAACCATTAGTAAGGTGAAGTGTTCTGTGAGGAGAAAGACGTTTCTGTAACATTAGTGAAAGGAGTCTCCAGTGTTAACGTTTTGTAACTGAGTTATTCTAAACCTCCAGGGCAGAAGAGTTCACGTTTCTCTGCGGTTTCTCAATAACAATATAAAAGTTATGATGTATTTGTTTTAAGAGGGAAAGAGAGAGTACTGTAAATATGTGCATGGAGGGATAGAAAGAGAACAAGAAGTAAGGACAGATAGAGGGAGAGAACAAAAGATGATATATGGTAAAAGAAAGAAAGAAACAACAAAAGAAGGAGTGCATATATTATAGTTATTACAAGCATGCATGAAATCCAAAGCACTCGTATATCAAAGCGAATTTCCCCGTAAGAAATAATAGAAACTCAGATGATCCGTTCCACAACTCATAAATATTCATATAAAAATAGTTAATACAAAGTAAAAATAAAACAAATTAACTTGAAGTAAGATGAGAAAGGAGGAGTGTGTGTGTGTGTGTGTGTGTGTGTGTGGGGGGGGGGGCGTTTACTGTGTAGGCTGACTTTTACACACACGCGCGCACAAACATGCACATGTACTATTATATAATATTATAAAAATGTTACAGTAAACAGTACACGTGTGAGACTATTACCCACAATCCCACAGCACGAGAGAACCATTGGCTCAGTTGTGATCACGTGATGCTCTGCAGACAAAGCGCATGTGTACTACAGTACTCGAATATCAAGACCTTGCTCGTTTATAAAGAAATGAAGAAGGAATAGATGTACAGTATGGCTTATGGAAAGGCGGCTAGAAGAATAAGTTCAAATAACAGAGAAAAAAGGGTAAAAATTAGAAAATTAGAGGGAATTGGAGAACAACGAAATATATGAAAAAAAAAGAAGGAAAGAAAGCAATGACAAACAAAGAAAGTAAAGGGAGGGCTTTGTGCTGTTAAGTCTAAATTATTAATATTACAGTACTATTATTATTATTATTATTATTATTATTATTATTTTAAATAATGTTTATGGATTAAATTTTCATGCCGTTGTTCTTCACTAACAAACAGACGTTTTAAATGTATTTTATTTAACAATATCTATTTCTCTACCTCAGCACTTTTCTTCCATTCTTCTTTCATTAAAGTTTCATAACTTTGTCATTTTTTTTCTTTCTGATTTAGCTTTTTTCATCCCTACATTAATGTTTTTCCTACTGTACATGAGATAAATCTGGGGTGGAAACTATGCTGTGGACTGATTTTTTTATTAATTAATTGAGAAAGAGAGAGAGAGAGAGCAAGAGAGAGAGATGGAGAAGAGCCAGGAGAGACAGACAGGAAAGCAGCGAGACAAGAGAGGGACAGATGAAGGCAGACGGAGAGTGAGATGCCCCGTGAGGATCGATTCGAGATGTGACGCTGATTCGCTTCAGTGACTGCATGAGATGAGACGATAAGCTTTAGAGTGGCTTTAAAGATTTACACAAAGAGGAACAGCACACACACACACACACACACACACACACACACACAGAAGTGCTTTCAGAAGAGAATAAAAGAACGAGTTTGCAGTGTAAACCTCACTACATGATACTTTCTCTGGCTGGAGCTATCTCCCAAAAATAACCTGTAAATCAGAAAGATATTGGAAAAATCACCACCCCATTAGCCGCTAATGCTAACGACTTTGATGCGTCAACACCTCGCTACATTAGACTGAAACTCAATTAGACCAGAGATCAGTTTTTCGAAAAGGTTATCTGACTACAGGTGGATAATTACATCCTGGTATCTGGATAGTTCAGTGATCGGTTTCATTCAGCCCTGAATCCAGTGCGCGCGGAAACACCGAACGCAGTCAACGATTAGCGTGACACGTTTCTCTTTTGTTAAACAAGGTTTTGAATCTGTTTGTGGAAGTCGCCATGTATGTACTGTTGCTCTAGAAGCGATATTAAATGAGACAAATATATTATATAGCAAATAACAAAACCTTAAACTTAATGAAAGATATTTTAAGCTGAAAATGTACATGTGAGGGTTATTACATCACAGAACATGAATGCCAATCAGGATCTCGTATGCAAATCAAAACTTCACCTGCATTACTGTAATGGCTGCTGAGACGGAAAATCTACTTTTTTCCCCCTAAAAGTAAACAAATAAACAAATAAGCAATGCTGTGATGTCATTTCTGTCAATGTGCTCATTCTAACGTGTCCATTACTGTTTCCATAGTAACAGTTCATTAACAGGGGCATGTACAGTACACAATTCAATTCAATTCAATTCAATTTTATTTATATAGCGCTTTTAACAATCGTCATTGTCTCAAAGCAGCTTCA
>JAQQZT010000002.1:30686867-30697917 GCA_030068275.1 Clarias platycephalus | reverse complement strand
TGGGAGGAAACTGGAGTACCCGGAGGAAACCCACCAAGCACGGGGAGAACATGCAAACTCCATGCACACAGAGACGAACCCCGACCCTGGAGGTGCAAGGCGACAGTGCTAACCACTACACCACCGTGCCGCTTAAAGAGTTGCTGTAATCAACCATTGCAAAGTCAGAGACTATGTCTTTTATATCACAGTGACCCCTTAAGACTGTTGAAGGTTTGGAGAGAAATCTAAAGACAGGAACAAGGACTCAAAAAAGCGAGGGTCTCTTTTGAAAGACGAGGCTTCTTTTGAGGCCGTGAAACTTTAATAATCTAAACATCTGTGAGATAACTTTGTTAAATGCTTCACTTGCTCGTGTCAGGTGTTCCTGAGGGAATCCAGGGAATTGTGTTGATGAGATATAATGAAGCAGCAGGAGAGATGAAACACCGAAACACTGCAGGCTTTAACACACATCTGTTCATCTAATGACCTCGGGGAAGTTCATAAGAGAGAGAGAGAGGGAGAGAGAGAGAGGGAGAGAGAGAGAGAGAGAGACTTTGAAGTCAACTGATTTTATTTTTCTTAGAGAAACATTATAAATAACAAATCTGTCAAACTTTGATTTTATGATTAATCAGAATTTTTTTTTTTTTATCTGACTGGAAAAACATGCGTTAATGTGCATAAGTTTAGTTGTTGCTGCATCATAAAACATAAAAGCCAATCAGATTCCAGTATGCAAATGTATTTCATTTCGGAGGTCATTTTCCGTTAAATTGTCAAACCTGTCAGTTCAATTTACTTGTGGAAGTGGTTAAGATTTGTTTTTCAGTCACTTTCATGTAAAATCCAAAATTTAATGAATGTGTGCCAAAAATTATGCAACAAGGAGGCATAAACAGGGCAGAAATTGCTTTATTGTTTATTTTATTTTATTTTTTTAAACATGACTATAATTTCCTTAAATTATTGGGGAAATAGACATTTGTGATTAGTGAAGTGAAAATAATTTGCAACGTAACTAAAGGTCTGTGTAATTTTTGCGACTTTCATTGCTAGGTAACGTTAATATGTAAGGCTAGTTAGGCAGCTATTGCTAGCTACGCAAAATTTTTAAATGTTTTTAAATTGCTTTAAAGAGCAGAATTTTCACTCAAGTAAAACTTTGATTTTATGATTAATCAGAATGTGAAAATATGTAAGTTGAACAACAATAAATAATGGTAATATTTATGTTCAACTCATTTCATAGAATTAGATACTGTAAGTTTACAAAATTAATTTATTTTAGTAAAATTTACATAATAGCAATACGTAACATCTTATTCATATAAATCTTAAAGTAGAATCTTAATGTAATTTGTGAATAAAATGTTATAAATAAAACCACAAAGTACTTCAATACTTGCAGAAAAATAAAAAAAAATTATACAAGCTGTCGGTAATTGTAGTAATCCATAAGTTTTTGATGTTATTTCACTTAGCTCTCAAATGTTAATCATTTTATTATAACTACATATCTAGTGTCTATAAATAGGCTTTCCTGTGAAACTATGTCCTACATGCTAGCAATATCGACTTACACCTGAGACTCCGTCTATCTACATGCTGAGATTTAAACTCACACCCTACATGTCACTAGCGCAGAACCTGAACTCTGCTGAGCTCTCACTGCCCCAGGAAGTCACACCAATAGAACCAGAACACTACCTTAAAATTGGGACCAAAAAAAAAAAGAGAAGGGAAAATTGAAAGCATGGAAGAGAAACCCAGAGTGAGAAAGTGAAAATAACAGAGTCTGACCTTAAAGTTCTTCTTCTAGATGCATCCCGTTTTCTCTTTCTCCTTCTGCAAATAACATATGGAGTGTAACAGACCAAAAAATGAAGTCCTCATTTCAAACACTTTCTCTGACGCTGTTACAGAGCAGATTCACTTCCGCTTTGTTGGAGATAAGGATGTTTATCTCCACGATGCAGCAGAGAGATGAGGATGAATCTCAGAAAGAAAACTTTCCTCCCTTCATCACTATGCTGGAAAATTCATCATACGAGTCTTCTAGAGAAATTTGATCAGGACAAAAGTACATACGCTAGGTTGTATTAAGCCCCGCCCACTAGTAGTGGGCAGTAGTAATTAGTAGTAAATTACTAATTCACTAACATGAAAAAATGCCAGGTACAAATATAGCACAAACTCGACTTTTATTACTTTATGCTAATAAATAAACTCATAGCACTAATACACTAATACACCTCCATGTATTTCTCCACATTAGTAACTTACAGTTCCAATATTTCCTGTAATTATGACATTATGCCATAACATTGTATACGTAATTATTGCTGTGTAACACAAATACATACAGAAATATTCAATAACATGCTATGTGGTGCGTACTGTACCGTATTAGTAGTTAATATATTATAGTAATTAGTAAAATGGTACACACCACATAGCAAGTTATTGAATATTTCTGTATGTATTTGTCATTAATGTGTATATACTAATATAATAATATTAGAAATATATAATAATAATAATAATAATAATAATAATAATAATAATATAATCTATAATATAATAAATAGCTAGTAACCATGGGTAATTAAAAAAAAAAACTATTCACCTGTTATATTATTATTACTAGCTAATTACCATAAACATCTGTACTATCACTAGCTTATTTCCACAAATATACTAGCATTAACATTAACTAGTTACCTCATAATTATGTATTATTACTAGCTCATTATTAAATACCTATTTATCATTACTAGCTAATGACAGATGTATGAATTGTAATTACATAAGTATGAATATCAGCTAATTACAGAATGATTATGAATTATTATTATTGTTATTATTATTATTATTATTATTGCTAGCTAGTGACGACAAACCTAAGTTTGTAATGTTTCTAATTTTCTAATGCCTAATTATAGCATATGTGTATTATTACTAGCTTATTATACACTATATTAGTGTATCGGGAGCGTTGGCCTCCCCGATGTCTTCGTGGCTTCTCTTTAAACATGCTCAGCTGACCACCCTGCGTCACCGGGATTCCCCTCATGATTTGGAGATCAGGTCTTGAGAGAGTAACAACTAACAACTGATTGTCATTTCCAAAGTAGCACTTGCCAAAAGGAATCATAAATTAAGGATAACTGAGGTTTAATGTCTATTTATTTCATATTCCACCTCATTTGCACGTATTTTCTAAATGTTAAAAAAAATTTTATATGCAAAAATAAGAGTACAGTGTTGGTAATAATTGTTAATATTTCCAGGTGGCTCGGATTATCTGCATTTACACTATTTCTTATGGGAAAATGCGTTTCGCAGTGTGAAATTTCACTTTAAGAACGCGCCTCTGGAACGGATTATGCAGAGGTACCGCTATAAAAATCTCCACTAAACCCTTTTGAAAATGTTGACGATGCTCGAGAGCTGAGCGCCTGAGTCATGAGCGTCAAAATCTTTTCAGATTACTTTGTAAAATCTGTTGACGGAAACCCTTGTAAATGTTCTGTCAGATTTGTCTTTTGTTGCAGAACGTTTTGTGAACCGAACAAACCGCGCTGTCAATAGAGATTATTGTGCTGAAACTCTGCATTCGATAAGTCTGAGCAGCGCAAGACGAGTGTGTAATAACGGCAATAAAACTGTACTCTACATCCATTTAAACAGCAGAACGTGTGTATTGCAGCGGGCTAGCGTGTCCACCAGCTGCTCCTTCTGCTGCCGGGTATTACCGCTTAAACATTTATAACGCCCAGCTTCAGCAAGCTGCCATTACTTATTTAAGGCTGCTTTTTGCTCGGCTTTCTCTCACTGTGCCGATAGAATACAAACACGCCCCGGCTATTTGTACTCCACTCTGCCCTCCTGTCCGTGATCGGAAAAGCAAACAAAATAAAAAAGGGGGGAAAAAACTGTGTTTTATGTGCTAGCTCCCTCTCCCCCTAAGCCATACTGCAGTTTGCTAAAGTTCTTCTGACTGAGAAGTGTTTTATAGGGATGATGTAAAAGTGACAACAAAACACCGCAAACCTGCTGGGTATGTTATTTTTTTATTCCCCAGATTCACAGGTATAGATTTTTATACAGACAGTTAGAATGCTCACAGTAGCTAAAATCTCCGTACCCTTGTCTGTTAATAGTTATACGCCTGGTCTCGCCATAATGTACATTTCCCTTATTCAGATAAAACATGATGTTAGTTATATACAACTAGTGAAATAAAAAACCAAACTGAGTATTTGTATATAAGTAAACACAAAATCAACACTTTGTGTGAAAATCCTTTCTGAGCGTACAAGTGTCGGGTTCTTTAATTTGACCACACGACCTTCTGGGCATGAGAACAGAACCCATGCATCTTCCACTGCTCTCAATATTAGGGCGAAGACACACCTGAATGCAACTAAGCAAATAACTACTGCAGTGATTTATACGGTTCATCTCTCAACAAGTTATTTAACCTGCTGCAGTGAGGAGCTTCTCATTTCTTAAACGACCATGTGAGAAAACATATCCTGTGGGCGTGGCAAACTCTGTTTCAGAATTATTGTCAAACTATTGTCCTGCATCAAGCAAAGAAAGCAACTACTGAGGCCGCTGTAAAAAAGACTTCAGTTTGCGTGGGAGTATAAAGTCCAGACTGAGCCTATTCCAGAGTGATGGGCGTGTCAGGGTAAGAAGGGAAGGACATGACGTGATGCTCCATCATGCATAGTGTCCACTGTACAAGTGTTATGATCTGGGGTTGATCAGGTGATCAGGTCGAGACTCAGCAACGTTATGTGGAAATAAAACGAAGTCCACCTGAATGTACTGAATCACCAGGTTATTTTTTTGATCAATCGGTTTTTTTTCTTCCCAAGATGACAATGTCAGGATTCGTTGAGCTCAAATTGTGAAAAAGTGGTTCGAACAAAAACCGAAGCAAAAGGAGGTTTAATGAAATTGAGTGTAATTTATTTATTTTTTGGTCAGGCAGTGTATTTTACTCACTAGTCTTGTATTGTAAAGCTTGTATTCAGCTTTAAAACAGAGTCCGCTCTCTATACACACATATAAATTCCCAAGTCATTAGGTTAATGGAGACGGTGATCCTACAGTCCACTACAAGCATGTCGACATAAAAAAAAAAAGATTCTTCTTTAAAAGGCATGACCTGAACAGAGTGGAAGCAGTTAAAGTGCAGTGGAGGTTAAATCCCAGTCGCGATGCCACCGCGGATGCTGCGGCCCCTCGCTCCGACACTCAGATCCCAACATCCATCTGAGATAGAGTAAAGAAAGACATGGGTTTTATATTCTGCAGTGCTGGATATTATTCATAATTAATATCTGAGATACGTAGTGGTTAGCACTGTGGCTTTACACCTCCAGGATCTGGGTTCGATTCTCACATCGGGTCTGTGTGCATGGGGTTTAGATGTTCTCCTCATTCTCGGTGGGTTTCCTCTGGGTCCGCTGGTTTCCTCCCACAGTCCAAAGACCTGCAGATTCGGTTAACCGCTGTCACAATATTGGCTGTAGTGTGTGTATGAGCGTGTGAATGTTGACACTGATCACCACTGGCCTCCACGGCCCCTAGTTGGGCTACAGAGGTTCCTAGATGGATGGAGTAGACGAGACACCTGAATATGACATAATTAATCCCAAACGATGACCTCAGGCCCTGTCCACACATAAGAGGGTTTTTTTTTTATGCATTCTTGGCCTTTTGTCCACAATTCATCACTGAAACAAACCTCCTTCCAGGGTAAAGTTGTCTCTTTTGACGTGTGAACAGGAAATCAGGCAAATCTGGCGTGAACAAATCTCCTGTATTTGACGTCAGAGTGTAACATCCCCAGCGAGAACTAATTCTGATTGGCCAACACATCTTTACAGTTGGGGTTCTATCGCCACCTGCTGGTTTGGCATGACTAGGTAGTGTGTTTTTGAGTTTTCCCGCTGATGATTTGCTGCAATTGAAGGGAAAAAAATTAGTATTTTAAGACACCACAGGAAGCAGTAAACACCCTGGTGCTTGCTCTCTGTGTGAATAAATAAAGACATCCATAGACAATTTATTTTTCCTTTTTAATAGCCTTGGCTGTTGTGATGAAAGTCTCGAGCACAGCTGGATGAAGTGTCTGCACTGATGCTGTGTTTCAGGGCCTTCATGTAAACACACACACACACACACTTTTCACAGTTCATCAGTCGGATAAAACAGATAAAAGAGAAAGATATATGTCGGTATTATATTTAAAGATATTCACATGTATATAGAGTGTATAGCTATAAATAAAGAGAAAGAGGAATTGAGAAGGAAGTCTTTAGCGAGAGGTCGTCCATCATTCCTGTGCAGCTCGGTTGCGTCTGAAACATATAGACATGCTAATTTAATTTCATGTTTCGTTGGCTCATGGAAAAGCTTGAGTCGTATCCAACACCCAGGCAGTGTGTGTGTGTGTGTGTGTGTGTGTGTGTGTGTGTGTGTGTGTGTGTGTGTGTGTGTGAGAGAGAGAGGGGATTTTTCTCTGACACTTCCGTCATGTTTGGTCGCTCTCTCACGCTCAGAACGATCTGTCATGGAGCAAACGATCTCGTTAGAGCATTTCAACAAAGAAGAGGAAGAAGAAGAAGGAGGAGGAGGAGGAAGAGGAGGAGGAGGAAGAGGAGGAAGAGGAGGAAGAGGAGGAGGAGGAAGAGGAGGAAGAGGAGGAGGAGGAAGTGCCTGGGACACATCGAGTCAGTTATTATTTTAGGTAAAGATTTGTGAGTCAATAAGAGATACACGACTACAATCCTTTGCTTTTTATCATGTATAAAACTTACAGTTACAACGTTTTTTTTCTGTGTGTGTGTTCTGTGAAGTGACTGAGTTCCTGTTGTCACTTACGTTACAGCAGCTATAAACACTCGTTCCCTCAGCAGCCTCTCTCGTAGTAGGATGAGCACATCAACTATATTAATCACGACCAGCTTCCTGAGGAAACATTCTGCTCGACTTCACTGAGGAGCGGCGTTCCCGTTTCCAGCGTGAAGCAGAACGATGGAACGAGGAGAGAAAAGGTAAGAAAATCCAGCAGCTTTGGTGTTGAAAGCATCATGTTACGCTTCTGTGAGATGCTTTTAGTCTCGCTTCCATCCTCTCCGTGTCGTCCTGGTCTGTTACTTTCTCTGTCAGTTCACATTAAATCCAATCTAGCCTAATCTAATCTAATCTAATCTAATCCAATACAATACAATCTAAACTAATTTTTATCTAACCTAATCCATTCCAATCCAATATATTACAATCTAATCTAACACAATCCAACCTAATCTAACCTAATCTAATATAACATACTCCAATAAATTGAATATAATACAATATAATCCAATTCAATATAAACAATTCTAATCTAACCAATCCAATCCAATCTAATCTAATCCAATCAAACCTAATACAATCCAACCCAATCTTATACAATCAAATCCAGTCTAAACTAATCTATTCTAAATTTATCCATTCCAATTCAATATAACCTATACTATATCTATTCTAATCTCATTTATTATTTGAAATCTAATCTAATATATTCCAATCCAATCTAATCCAATTAAACCTAATCTAATCTACACTAATAAACTAATGTAATCTATTCCAATCCAATGTAATGTAATGTAATCTAATTGAATCCAATCTAATGAAGTTAGATAAAATGTCCAGGAGGCGTGAAGATGAGAAACATACAGCAATCCTAACGTTTTCTAATAATAATAATAATTTAAAAGAATAAATGCATGACCTTAAAGATTTTCTTTTAATTAATCACCAAATTTCACCCATAACATTTTAAACATTCATGAAATTAATATTATTTTACATTTATTATATATTCTATAATTTCCTAAATATTATGTAAATTACAATTTATTTCTCTTTAGATATTTAATAATATAAATTATATTCTTATTTTTTAGTCCCTACAATTATTTGTTGCATGTTTTTTTTTTGTTCTTGTTTTTACCGCTGTTATTAAAATTAATTACATATTTTCGTGTAAACATTTATGTTGTGTATTTTACAGTCAGCGTGTAAACACACACAAACAGGGATGTCCGAGTGAGGTGACTAACAGCTGCTCTGTTCCCAACTGTTTCTGGGTTTGTGGGCGGGGCTTACAGTCCCAGGTTTGTGTTTCCAATTGACAAATAATTTGCAAAATAGTAGGCACTCGTTGTTCATCTGATTTTTTTTATATGGTTGGTTTTTAAACTATTACTATTATTATAACTTTGGTCAGATACTGAAGCTTAAGCAGCGAAGACAAAACACTTCTGTACCTGACAATCATGTTCAGTGTAAACACGCTCACCATAAAGCTAATTCCAGAGCTAATAATGGAACGACTCTTTCCCTGCCATCAGTAAAGAGGAAACAGGAAGTAGGACAAGAAGCTGAACCTCTCACACGGCTTAGCCTGTGACACCGAGCGCAGTTAGCTTCCTCACCTGATGTTAGACGACTTAAAAAATGACTTATTATCAATATCTACAAATTATACAAGACCAAAATCATTGTTTCGAGTGCAGATAACTTGTTCAGGACACATTTTATCTAAATTATTCTGTAGATCAGGGGCATCTCTAAAGATTTATGGATAAGGGCCAAGGCGTTATTAGGGGGGTCTGGGAGTGGAGGAAAAAGTATATTTTTATTATCCCTAACACATTAGTCATGAAAGTTTAGCAGAACTGTAGGTGTAAAATCAATCACTTGTTAGAGATACAGAGGCAGGCGCTAGTGCAGGTCCAGGTAATCAGAGGTTTAATGACAATCCTAAAGCTATGTGAATAAAATACACTAGCAATGGTCAGAGTCATAAGTCGGGCAAAGGCTAGGCCATATAAACTGGGCTAGACTAAATCTGAATACAGGAAAATCAATTCTTAAAGTCTTGGTAATGACACACAGTGTATGTGAGTGTGTGTAAAGTCCTTATACACTGTAGAGTGAGTGTGTATCTGTAAGTACGGATGTGTGTAGCCAGCATGGGAGTTGGGACTTGGGCTCCGTTCACATTACCAGCCTAAAGTGTTTTTTTTTTTAGGGCTGTCTGGAGTTTGGTGCCATTAGCAGTTATGGATATGAAACTATTTGGTAAAGTTGGCCAAACTAGTGCCCAGCCATTTAGGGAACATTGTAAATGTTGTTGACATGATGAAAACAGTATAACAGTAAAATCTGTCAAATCTCTTCATCAGAAGTGACTCTTCGTCCTTGTAGGGTTGAGTTTAGGGGACCAAACAGGTGAACGTCTGATGTAGTGAGATCAGGACTATAGTGAGGACACTTTAACACCCCAGAGTGTCGACTCGAGTGTGGGACAGAAGTGTACGGACGTCAGGTGAGATCACGACGCCCTCGGATATCAGTCCTCTGTGTTTAATCTGAAGTTTAGTCTTCAGCTCTTCAATAAGCGTCTCACTGTAACGAGCACGGTCGATTGTTGAACCTTTTTAACTGATGTTCCAATATTTCTGGCCCTTGAGAATCCCAGAAAACTGTAAGCGCTGATGAATTTTCCGGCTGAGGGTCGGGTTTTGAACTTTTTCTCGGTTGGTGATTGAGGATGTTTCTGTTCCAGACTCTCAGGATTCCGTTTACACTCAGGCTCGTAGTGTCCATTTTTGCTCATACTGCAATTCACACCTATAAACAATCAGCCAAAGCATGGTATTGGTGCTAAAACTGTCTTTTGCTAAAACTGTCTACTTTTGTATTAACACTCATAAAGAAATATGAATAGTTTGCATTTTAAATTATCGTTGTTTAAAGTGAGACAGTATAACGGTGAAAAATGGCACATATAAAATCATCTCTCCAAACCGGCTGAAGTTTATCAACATGAAATGTTTAGGGACGTGAGTTTGTTCACCTCCGTGTTGTATAACCTTCAGAAGTATTTGACACACATTTTCTGTATTATATGAAGAATATAAACAAATAAAAATTGTAAATATATAAAATAAAATAATTGTGAGAGTAAAATGATTAAAATAATGCAATAATGAAATGATGGACTTTTCCACACAGTCAGTGGTACAGGGCTCCAGGTTGCTTCATTCATGGATTCAGTCAATAGGGGGAAAAATCAGTTACAAAATGATATGATATATAATAAAGCTTATTGTGTGGTTAAAGTTACTGTGAGGCTCAATTCTTTTCCTCTTCTTGGTTAACTGGCCATGACGAGGCTGGAGATCATGCCAGATTTTCTTTCCTGCTTTCTCGTGGTGGTTTGTTGCTGTTTCTTTTATAAACCTCATGTTCTCGAGACGAGGTCGCTACCACGAGGAGAAGTTTTACGCTCACATTCACTCAGCTATGATTTTTTTTTTCGGGGAAAGGAAAAATGGTTGGTTAGGGCTCATTAAAATCTAATTTTTGTCAGATGTGCGGTTGTGGATCAGTCGTACAGATCATTTCAGTATGGGAGGATTACGTTAACGTTCACATCCTCCTCTTACATGTGATGCAATTCAACATGTAACTGATTTCATCCATGAACCAGGGGACTAATGATCAAACGGTTTGGATCGGTTCAGAATTTTAAAACATCACAGTTTTTATCATAAGTCATTTGTTATACAGTATTAAAAAATATTCCATATAATATTCATTTATATATTTAAAATAATGAGGAACTGTTTAAACAGGTGGGCATGAATTTGCCCATAAATCAAACTTGTTATATCCTTTATATCCCCTTTTAATTTTTTTGATAGTGTATGGTATTAGTTTATCGTCACAGCAGTAAGGGGAGAAAAAAAGCTGAAATCTGTCAGAATCACTGCAGTGTTTTGAATCGCGACAAACTGACCTCATTCATCAACTGAGTCACTGCTGCTTCTAAAACCTTATTAACACCTTAATTATTATTAACATTAACGTCCTGATGTACACTGCCTGGCCAAGTTTTCACTCAGTCACCTTTAGCTGTGATTACACACACACACACACACACACACACACACACACACACACACACACACACACACACACACACACACACACA
>JAQQZT010000002.1:30456044-30468987 GCA_030068275.1 Clarias platycephalus | reverse complement strand
GCTATGACAGCAAATGCGAGAAGCGCATCAAAGAACGAAACAATCCAAGATCAGGACAAATCCACAACAATCAAATCGTTAGCGACGTACGAAGAACGGACCCCTGTTTGGTATTCAGTTGTATTTATTGAGGTTAACAGATAATAAATAAGTGGACTAATGATCTCATTAAGAGGATGTTTGCTGATATTTATCACCTTAAAATTATTTAAATTATTGACAAACTACATAAATTCCTAATAAATAAGTAATAAATAAATCACACAGGTCTGGATTTAAATCTTTGCAGGATTAATCGTGCAGCATTATCTATAATTATAATAAGCGTGAAGTTAAATGTCCAATAGTCGCAGAGTTGAAGACGCACTGCGCTTATGTTCCACCACAGAGTCGCAATGAACGTTGAATTATTCTGATGAATGATTATTTACATTTCAGACATGACATAATAACATAAAATAACGCGACATGTTTTAAAAGAAGGAAGTCTCTTTAATATTTCCCTGAATGGTCACATGACTACTGCTGGTTATGATCATTGTTGCTGAGGAGAACGAGACACAAATAAACATTGAGAGATTCTACGATTAAAAGCGAGGTTTTAAAAAAAATTAAGTCTCTTTTAAAGACTTTTAAATCAGACTTGAGGTCACAGGGCAGCAGAGTGAGGGATTGGTTTTTTTACTGCATTTTGCATAAATGAATATTCTGTGCATCATGCATGTCTCTAAACAGAAACGGTTCTTAATTTCTGTCGTATTTATATTTTATATTACACTCGCAAAAAGCTTTTCATGTCTCTTTATTTCTTGTACACACAAAAAGAACTAAACGATAAGCTGAACACATCTTCAAAGGTAAACATTAGATGATAATAAAAGTTCTGTAGTGTGCGATGTGATCCACCGCCAACGGAGCTGAGGGTTGTGATGATAAAGGAACACGCAACAAAAATACAGCTACAAAATAATAAAAACAATAATTAGAATATAATCTCTGTAACGCCCCTGGACTGTCAGTGATGTGCTGATTAGACACTCAGGAGTTTGCAGGTATTTCTACAGTTTCCGTCAGCTAACAGACTCCTCGATCATCTACATCACAGCACGTTTCCATAGGAACGGACCAGCGCTGGGGGACTCGACCTTCTACTGGAGTGATGAAATCAGGGACGCCTGGACTGAAAATAGAAATAAATGGCGAATAAACAATGCTCGTTCTTTTTTTTTTTTTTTTTTTACGGCCGCGTCTGAGCGAGTGTGATAAGAGCTTTCCGCCTGCGCAGCGTCCATGTCTCCACTCCAGAGCTTTGTTCTTTGTGTTTTGTTTTAAATGACAAACCGGAGCTATTCTAAGATGCGACGGCATTGAGGTGAAGGTGAACGAGGAGAAGAGAGACGACTAAAAGAACCGGGACACGCGAGGCGCAAACGAGAGCAGTGTATAAACGGACACAATTAAATGTCTACCCACTTATATAGAACTAATATCAACTCTCTTCTCACCTGCTACTTGTTCCTCCTTCGGTTCCTCTCCATGTTGCTCCTCCGTGTGACTGTGCTCCTCATCCAGAGACCCACTTTCACAAACTCCAGCACTCGACAGGTCCTGGATTAAACCAGTATCCGTTTCTACGGGAGAGCTGGCATCCATCTCTAAGCCCGTGCCACTATCCTGATCCATCACGGAGCTCAGATCCATTGGCTGGTCGGAGACAGAGGTGGAAACGTTCTCCAAAGCCAAACCTGAATCGTTAACAGAAACATGGGTGTCCAGAATTCCAGTCTCAGTACAAACTGGAGCTTCAGGAAGTCGGGAATCCTCAGTTTCCAGACATATTCCGAGGTTTTTCTCACAGGTGGTCTCCTCAAATTGGTTGTGATCAGGTGTTTCTCTAATGCTCTCCTCCAAGGTTGTGTCCACAGGGTGATGATCAAGAGTTGTTTCTTCATGTTGTAGGTCTTGAATGTCTGTCGCTGACGTCAGAACCTCAGGTTTGTGGTCTTGAGACGTTCCATTCTCACTCCTCGCACACATTGTGGCCTCAAGCTGTTGATCTAGAACATGTTCCTCAGAACTCCAATTTCCCTCTGAACATGGGCCAAGTGACGTTATTCTGATTGTTTCCTCAAAGGGCATGGGAAGGTCATGAATAAGGTCAAGAGATGTTCCTCTAACACTCTCCTCTAATGCCTCAAGAGGTTGGTTTAGAACATTTTCTTCTGAGCTGCTAACCTCAGGAAGTGGGTCAAAAGATGTGTCTCTGATTGTCAGATCTTGAAACAAGTCAAGAGTTCCTCTTGAGTTCTCTTCAGAGGACATGCCCTCATGTTTGGGGTCATGAGGGTCATTTATGCCTGTCTCAGTTTGTTGGATTCTTTCTTCAAGGCTGTTAACCTCAGGAAGTGGAGGAAGAGAAGCTTCTCCAATTGTTTCCACAAAGGAAGAGGAATCATGATTGAGAGCCAAAGATGTTCCACTTACACCCTCATTTAAGATCATCGCCTCAGCTTGTTGATCTTGAATGTTTTCCTCAGGGATTTTAACCTCAGGAAGTGGCTCAAGAGATGTTTCTACAATTGTCTCCTCAGAGGAAGTGACGAGATTATGATGAAGCTCAAGACATGTTCCACTAACGCTCTCCTCAAAGGTTACGGCATCTAATTTTTGGAGGATGTTTTCCTCAAAGGTTCTTACTTCAAGATGTGAGCCCGGAGATGTTTCTACAACCGTCTCTGTAGAGGTGTGGAGCTCAGACTTTGGGTCTTCAGATGTTGCGTCACTCTCCACAGAATGAGGGTCGGTAAAGTTTTCAGACACAGAAGGAGACTGAGATGGTATGTTATATGGTGGCAATGAAATTTCTGGGGTCTCACCAAGTTTTGCAGGCATCATCATGCATGCCTCCTGAACATCCTTGACATCTGGTGCTTCAGAACCTACATTGAGTGCAGTCAATGCTGTCTCTCTTAGGTTCTCCTCAGATACTATCTGTGATGGTTCTGATCTCTCACAATTCTCAAGCAGCTTTGATTCTAACTTTATAACCTCCTCCTTGGTCTCCTGCATCTCCGAAGGATGAGCAGTGGAGCTTTCAGAATCTCCAGCAAGTGCACTTGTTTCCGTTCTCTCGCTGGTGTCTGCGGTTGAGCGGTGAAGCTGGAGATCATGGGGACATCCCTCGATTGTCAGTTTGGAAAAAGAACCACACAGTATTGTCACAGGGGACTTTTTAGAACCTTCACACATCTCAAGCAGATCGGTTTCCACCTTCTCAGCCTTCTCCATGGTCTCTCTTGAACCTGCAGGCTGACCAAGTTCCAGAGAAGCTGAGCATGGCGATTCAACGGAAACGAATGGTCTGATTAAACCATCTATTGAAAAAAACTCACAGGGTGACTCTGGAGGTGTTTGAAATGATAGCGGTTCCCGTTCAGGCTTTGCTTCTAATCCACTTTGTTCAAAGGATGAATCGAACACCATGAATCCTTGAGGATCTGTTACAATTTGGTTAACAAAACTTGTGAGTGGACTTTGTGATCTTACTGGATTTTGACTCTGGTCCATGGTATCCATGATGTCCGAGTCTTTGGCATCAGATTGTGGTTCACTATGCTCCTGAGAAGGTTCCTGACCTCCACAATGAGCCATAGTAAGTGTTTGTGAAGTTTCTTCTGATATTTCTGGAGAGATGATAGGTTGGAGATCATTTTCTGATGCCGTTAAGAAATTTTGCTCCGTTTCAGGTACTACGGTCTGATCAGCTTGGATTTCTTCAGCATGTTCATCAAGCACTAATCTGTCAGATTGTCCTGGTGCATCAGTGACGTCACAAGATGGAGGTTCTTTTACAGAATCTGAACTCACCTGTTCGGACACCGTTTCTGGCGGAGGGTCAGCTTGGTCAGCTGTGGTCATGAGAACCTGAGACGGTTCGAGACGTACGTTGTGAACCGGTCCTGGAGCCATGTTGGGTCTGAAACTTAAAGAGTCCAAACCTCCGCTCACGTCCTGATCCCCTTTTGTCCAGTCTGTGGACTCGGATATCGGATCGTTGACGTTTCCTGCTTCCTGGATCTCCTTCCCTTTCTCTGTGACATTAATGTCCAAAGTTCTGTAAAACCTGGAGCGTTTTTCACCGTGCGTTTGGGCATCAAGCGGCTGTGTGCTCCGGCTCGGTAAGAAAGTTTCCTGCTTGGAGGAGTTACGCTCTCCTTCCCTTTCCTCTGGTAAGTCCCCTCTCGCCTTGTTTTCGTTGTTCTCGGGGAGGAGTCCCTGATTTTGACCCATCGTTCCCTCCTCTTTGTTGCCAGATTGGATTTTATTAAAACTCTTTGTCTCGTATACAGCGTGACTCCTCTGTGTACGAGGCGCCTCCCTGATTACTCTCGACTCGCTATCTACTTCCTCCTGCTGCTGCTGCTGCTCTCCACAGGAAGCGGCGCTGACAGCCGCACAGTCCTTCTGCTTCACCGCACACACGCCCTCACCCTCTAACCGCAAAGTCCCCTTCCCAGAATCCGAGTCTTCGCTGGACGCTGGCGCTTCACCCACCTCGGATCGGGCGCTGCCATTCGGGCACTTGGAGAGCTCGCTGCTTTCTTTCTCACCTCCGACTTCCTGAAGCTCACACACCGGTGGTTTTTGGAGGGTGGGGTCGTCAGAGGGAGTCACCGCAACTGCCTGCAAATCATCTACGAAATCGCGGCTCAGGATGAGCGGAAACGACTGCCACTGCTCCCGAGGTTCTCCCTGACGAAAGAGAGAGACGGAGTGATAGTGAGACTAGGGCATGAGATAAAATTAGTAAAAAAAAATAATCAAATGGGGTTCATTTCAAACAGAAATCAAGTGGAAAGAAAGAGAAAAGAGAAACGAAGAATTTGTACCAAAAGGAAAACGACCTCTCACACGGCTTTTGTCAAATTGAAATGAAGAAAACCACAATGTAATGAATAAATAAATAAATACTCTGTGGTTTTAATGAATGAAATAAAGTATTAAAACTATAAATTTAAATATAATCCTACATGCATTGTATTTATTTCTTTGTTTAAATTAAATTAACTTCTACTTAAATCATGTAAACTGTAAAGACCTTGAGAACATCACAAAACTAAATTTCACAAAGTGAACAAACAAGATGACATTAGATATAAAAATAAAAACTGCATCTTAAAAAGAAATCTCCATCTGATCGGCTGTCTTGTTAACGAGATCTCTCTTATCTATAAAAGTAAAAAAAAAGTCAAATTATATTTTTATCTTCATTATTAATGCTATTACCAACACTAAAGGAAAAAAATGAATTCAAAAAATTTGGTTAAAGTGGTGAGAAGTAACACTGATTTCACTGATACGTTCTCAACCAATCAGAAGCAAGAGAAATGCTAATAGCCCCGCCTTCTCCGAGTGATCACACTCTGATGAGGGGGTTCTGGGTGCCAGAACTTTTACTACAACTAAAGAAAAAGGACTTAAGAGACGTAACGACAGGGAAATATTAAACCTGACAAAGTGTTAACAAGCTCACACACACACTCTCGCTCACACACACACACACACACACACAGGTAGTGTATATCTACGTGTAGTGCCGCGGCGCTGGAACCCGCAATACCGCGCAGCAGATGACTCACCGCTCGACCATCCATCACACGCGCTCACACACGCCCCGCGCTCCTTTATAACCGCTCGCGCTCAGTACTCGGTACTCGCTGGTGATTACCTTGTTGCTCCCGTGAGCGCGCACGTAGCGGCGGAGCTCGTCCACGTCTCGTCTCAGGTCCGGCGGCTCTGCGTCCGCGTCGCGCTCCACCGTCAGCGTGAAGGTGTTCAGCCTCGGGTGGTGCAGGAATGCTCGGCCTGCTGGGTGACACCGTCTCGGTGTTTTCGTTTCAAGGTGCGGTGATTTTTCAAGCCTAACACACACACACAGAACACACACAGAACACCCAGGTGATTCAGAGGCACCACACCTTCAACACCTAAACACAACCACACCTCTCTCTCTCATAACAGACTCGCTGTCAGTCACAGCAGCTTCAACACACACACACACACACAAGTGTAAACCACAAGCTGGATGCTCTTTCATTTAGCAGTGTTACTGTGATTTTTAAGCCAGGTTGTGTGTGTGTGTGTGTGTGTGTGTGTGTGTGTGTGTGTGTGTGTTGGGTTACGCGCAGGCCTTCATCGCACGTGAAAACTATGTTTTCTGAAGACAGAAAACCGGTTTCACTGTACGATACGAGGAAATAATCACTTCTGCTAAACACGCGGCAGACAGAAAGAAAAAGAGAAAGAAAAAGGAAAACTCTAAAATTCAAGGCCGCACTTTCATCCCACTCGTTTAATTTTATTTATTTATTTTATCTATTAAAGCTAAATTAAAAACAAAAACCGAGAGATATTTTAAACGAAAACATAAATATTAAAAGTATTTATTTATTTTTTAAAAATATATATATATATTTTTAATTATTAAAAATTGGTATTTAATAAGAAGTAAATACTAATATATATATATAAAATATATAGACACAGACACACACACACACACACAGACACACCCTGGTATTTACAGCGTTACCTTGATTTTCTTTCCCTCATGTAAACCTCATTATCGATTTGTTTTGCTAAAGTAACAGGGAACTGTACCCGAGGTAACACTACACTCTCAGAGGAACTCCGTCAGATTCCTAAACACACACACACACACCAGGTAACTTCCTGTTTCATTCAGGACGGGTGACTGAGTTAGCGGTGGGCTAGCCGCCAAATTAGTGCTCAATGCTAAAATCACCAAATGTACAAAAACAGCTAGCGTGTGATAACCACACACACACACACACACACACACACACAGGGGAAAAAAAAAACATGCCTGCACTATACAAGGACACACACTGACACAGACACACCTACTAAACAGACAGTACAAAACACACAGTGTCACACACACACACACACACACACACAGTCCTGAAACCACCACACACCCACACAGACGTTAAGCTGAGGCTAACGGATATAACTGATCACTAGACCACAATACCTAATACACCGCTGATAATACTGTGTGTGTGTGTGCGTGTGTGTGCGTGCAGTGTGTATGTGTGTGTGTGCAGTGTGTGTGCGTGCATGTGTGTGTGTGTGTGTGTGCACACTGACTCTGAGAGCAGGTGCTGTAGGTGTGTGTGTCCTCTGCTCTGCGCTACATGTGCTGGCGTGTCCCCGTGTTTGTTGTTGAGCCGCAGCGCGTCGTGGCCCCCTGGCTGCTGCAGGAGGAACAGCGCGACCCTGCGGAGACCTCGGCGAGCTGCGAAGTGCAGCAGCGTCTCATGAGGACTGGAGTCTGAGGAGAAAAAATAAAAACACACACACACACACATCAGATTTAACCGAGAGTTCACAAATCCCAAACAACCCAGCAGAAGAGTGTATCTGTTCCCACATGAGCATGAACAGAGAAAACACACACACACACACACACACACACACACACAAATCAGCTGTTCCTTTCTTTCTTAGAAAGAGAATCAGCAAAAGATACCTTCACACTTTCTCTGTGAAAATACTCGGAACGTTTAGAAACCTTGTAAAAATCTTATTTTCTGCTTCTACAGACAAACTTTCAAGAACCTTTGGTCAGAAACTGAGAAAAACATCAGGAACCCAGGAGTCTGAGATGTGAAGACATTTTTCTGTGTTAGTTTGTTTTGTTTTTTGTTTTTAGTACATCAAGAACTGATACGGTAGACGGTACAGAGGTTAGCGATGTGGCCTCGCGCCCCCAGGTTCCGGGTTCGATTCCCACCTCGGGGTCTGTGTGTCTGGAGTTTGCATGTTCTCCCCGTGCTTGGTGGGTTTCCTCCGGGTTCTCCGGTTTCCTCCCACAGTCCAAAGACATGTAGGTCAGGCTAACTGGGGTCCCCAAATTGCCCAGTGTGTGTGTGTGTGTGTGTGTGTGTGTGTGTGTGTGTGTGTGTGTGTGTACCCTGTGACCGATCAGCAAACTGACCCTGGGATAAGTTCCAGCCCCGCCCCATGACCCTGTGCACTACAAGCGCTAATAGAAGCTGAACAAGCGAAGAACTGACGTGTTGCAATTTTTTAAAGACCTTTGCAAAAGTTCTTTTAGGTTTTTAAGTTAGAACCCTTTATGAGAACTATTTTTAAGGTTCCAGGAACTCGAAACTCTTTATGGGAATATTTTGAGGAATCCTCTTTTAGGAGGAGAAAAAATAAATAAATAAATAAATAAACAAACATGTGAACTTTGTTCAGGACACCAGGAACATTTTCTAAAATCCGGGAACATCAGCTAAAGAACCAGGTTCCCAGAAGCCCCTTTCAGAACCTTTGTGGTACCACTACATAAATAACGTTTTAAAGAAAGTTGGAGAAAAGAAACATTAAGAAACTCAGGAACCTTTCATCATCAGATTTCTTTTTAAAGAGGAAAACTAGGAACCTTTTTAGGAACCCAAAGCATTTAAAGTACGTCAAAGAAACATTTCTGAATTTTAAACACCCAGCCCCCATCACCCCCCCCCCCCATGATATTTTAACTTTTATTTGTTTAAACCTGTAAATCTTTTTTTAGAAACGTATTTCCTTCCGCTTCCAAGAAACTTTTAAAGAGAAACGTTTTCAAAATTTTCAAGACACAAACAAACCGCTTTTTTATTTTATTTATTTTGTGATTAATTTCAGGACCTTTTTAGAAACCCAGGAAGCTGGACCAGTTCACGTTCCCTTGGCACAGAGCTAGACGCCTTTTTAATTCCTGTTCCAAAGTCTGTATTTCTGTCTGCAGGAGCGAGCTGAACTAAATATTAATGATGTTTAAACACAAACCTGTAGGTCCGGACTTAGGAGGACACAGAAAAGGTTCGACATTTACATGGCTCTAGCAGCCGGTCAGTGACGACGACAATACTGAAACAAAAACGTTCAAAAGGATGAAAACGCAATTTCGAAACGGCAAGAGTAAAAACAAATTCAAAGAAAGAAAATAACCGAGCGTCGTTAGCGCGTACGTCTGCGCAGCACGAGCAGGAACTCGTCCAGGAACTCGTCCAGGAACTCCAGGAGAGCTCTCGTTCGGGAGAAATCCACAACCATGCAGCTCCTCAAATAGTTCCAAAGCCCTGATTACACACACACACACATATATTAACTCTGTTGCTAATATTAATTTCACTATTTATACAGTTCCCGCTACTCGCAGCTGTTACTATCATCACCGCTAGTTAGCGTTAGTTAAGGTGAGGATTAACATAACGACCGTTACTGCACCTCTGAGCGTGAACGTCCTCGATGCGACTCGGTGCCTTCGCCAGTAATCCACACTCAGCGAGAACAGCTGGTGTAAACACACACACACACACACACACACACACAGAGAGAGAGAGCGCAACACGTCTGATAACACAGGGACTCTGCTGACTAAACTCCTCCCACTCACCCTCTGAACATCCCGGCTCCACCAATCAGAGGGAAGAGAAGAGTCGAGGCTTTGAGCTCCGGCTCTTTAACCCTGGCGAGGGTCGCGAAATCAATCCGTCACACGTCACCAAAAAGAAAATGTTTATTTTAGGACGAGTGAAAGGACAGAGAGCGTCCTCAAACCGAGACTAGTTCAGCCTGATGTTTTTCTGCAGAAGTGAAACATATCACTGAGAGACAGACAGACAGACAGACAGATAGACAGACAGATAGAAAGATACACAGACGCACAGGTAGGGCAGAGAGACAGAAACACAGACAAAGACAGCTGGATGAAGCAGAAGAGCAGTTAGATACAGAGAGACAGTTGGACAGGCAGACAGCAAACTACAGGGAGAGACAGATGGCTGAGACATTTGGACAGCCATCCACAGACAATTGGGCTGATGATCAGACAGACAGAGGCATATCTGGACGGACGGCCAGACACAAAGTTAGACAGCCAGAAACAGAGAGAGAGTAAAATAGAGACACAGATGAACATCTGGACGGACGGACGAATAGCTGGATAGATGGGAAGGCAGCCAGTTTAAGACGGTCAGACACACAGCAGGACAGATAACCAGACAGACAGTTCGATACACAAGCAGGCAGACAGTTTAACAGATAGACAGACATACAGACAGACAGAGACAATTGTCTGGAGAGGCATGTGACTCTTTATAAGGAAAGTTAATTAGACAGATGGATTGAAAGACAGACAAACACACAGACAGGTAGAGAACAAAGAAAATCAGACAGATAAGTGGAATTATAGGCAGACAGACAGGTAGGACTGTCAGGCAGGTTACAGCCGCTCGACAAGCACACACCTGAACACGTCAACACACACACACACACACCACGTCCTGTTTCATGTTCTGCTACACTGAGCTGAGTGTTTATGGAGTGACAGTCCGAGCGCTCATGACTAAAACACACAGAGCCACAGTCACGTGTCCTAAAGTGAGCATACACACACACACACACTCTGTTCTCCCAACACAAGTAAATAAAACCTGGCCACAGTCTGCCACCTTGTGGCAAAAACCAGAAATCAACAGGAGAACGTGATAAGCAGGGAAACAATAATCTAATGAACGGACTGAATAAACACAACGTTATTTCAGGTGAATCTTCAGCGTGACTCCTTTTATTTTATTCTTATAATTATTTATTTACACAAAACTAAAAAACACATTTTAGTCACGTCTAGACGTCCAGACAGGACTTTAGTCTGCATGTAGAAATACAGACAGGAGGAAGAGAACATTCTCTGCTTTCTGTCCTTGTTATGTGTCTGTAACCGAAACTCACCACTCTGCAGTGTGTTTGAGTTTGTGTGTGTGTGTGTGTGTGTGTGTGTGTGTTTAGCAGTGTGTACCTGTGGGTGTGTGTGTGTTGATGTCGGATCCCAGTACACTCCACCCTGGCGGTAACGGGAGATGCTTTAGCGCTAGCGTTAGCGTCTCGTCCAGCCTCTCGCACTCCTGTACAGGGATGTGCGAGTCGTCGAGCAGTAGCGCCCCCTCCAGGCCGTCCCTGTGAGACGCTGCGCTGATCAGGAACTGAGCCATGTCCAGAGCCAGATCCTGCACGAACTGGAAGCGCTCCTCCGCCACCGGGTCGACGGAACCGCCGGGGCGCGCCTGGCACAGCGTGACCCGGACCGTCTCATCACAGTCATGAGCTGGGGAGAACACACACACACACACACACACACACACGAAGAACAGTTGTTAAAAACACACTGACTAGCACATTAACATCTGCAACATCTGGATTTAAAAACACAGTGATGTATTAGTGAGAGCTTAAATGAAGGTAACCATGAAAACAAATCCACAATGAAACAGTCGAACGGAATCTCACACACACACACACACATTCCCTGTGAGTAATTAGCGCCCTCTAGTGCCTTAAAGTGTGTTCACGATTTATAAATTAATTAAGTTTGGAGCATAAACCTTCATACACACTTGTGTGTGTGTATGTGTGTGTGTGTGTGTGTGTGTGTGTGTATATGTGTGTGTCCACGTGAGATCTCCAGGAAGGCCTATAAATACACACACAGCCCCCTTGACATTCCCAACATCAAACACAGGATGACCTCTGACCTACCGCATGCATATATGTGTGTGTGTGTGTGTGTGTGTGTGTGTGTGTGTGTGTGTGTGAGACAAACACTCACCTGGACACACAGCCTGCAGGGTCACATGACCGAGCCTCAGCGTGGTGGTCAGGTGTCTCTGTGTGCTGCCGGAGAACAGCAGGTAAAACTCCACGTCGTCCTCATCCTCCACACACTCCTCCTCACTGAGCTGCACCGTCAACACACACTCGCCCTGCGCAACACACACACACACACCTTTAATTAAGGACAACCTTAACCACATCATAAACCTGACTGCTGATTTGACATTATGATTTCTGATGCGTTTCACCTACACTAACGTTTACTGATCGTCCGTTAAAAACTCCGGACCAGTAGGGGGCGATATTGCACCAACCACTCAAACTCGGAAGATGAAAAAATAGTGACGATCTCGCACGAGATATGTATTTCACAGGTACATTGCAGAAGATGGAAGCAGTTTAATGAATTTTAGACTGTTTAACATTCATAAGTTTATTTCAATAATTTAATAAATTGAATCGTAAACACACTCTGCGATTCAACAAATCAAAAGCTGCTAAAATTTTACAACCAATAATCGATATGCGCTTTATGAAGATTAATACGCATTTATAAAAGATTTACAGAAGTAGAATAAAAATATATACAATTATTTTCACTTATTTTCTTTTTAATCCACAAAGAGTAGCAGCAAATATTCACACAAAAATTTAAAGATCATTTATGGATATAAAAATTATAAAATTTCATCTTTAAATTCATATATCATGAACATGAATGTCAGATCAACAAATTACACACACGTCCTTGTTCTTCTGTAATGTTCTTTAAATAAACAAATTAGGGCTGCAACTAACGATTATTTTTGATAATCGATTAGTTGGGTGATTATTTTTTCGATTAATCGGATAAAAGTTAAACGCTTCTTTAATTTGATGTTTGGCTTATAATTATATATAAAACCATACCAACATTTTTGTTTAACAATAATTGCAGATGGCAAGTTGACAGTGTTATTTATATCATATTCCATGTTATTCCATGTGTATATACACACACACAAAAATACACTGACATTCAGTTGTTAAGATATAAACCAGCTAATAACCAGTAATTTTGTATAATAAAATGATATATGCATAAGTAAAACCACAGTAAATTTCATAGACTTTGTAGTGGACTATAAAAAACCTGTAGAAATGCAAAATGCTAATAGTCACAAATGTACTGTTATTCACATTCACTGAAAACCACAACAATCACTAAATGTAATATTCTACTGTTATTCGCACCGTGTAATTTAAGCTGATCTAA
>JAQQZT010000002.1:30384323-30396250 GCA_030068275.1 Clarias platycephalus | reverse complement strand
CTCGGCCAATCAGCTCTCTCTAGACCTCCGGCTGCGAGAGGTTACAGCATCACCCGGGAATCGAACCAGCGATCTTCAGATGATAGGGCGAGGCCCTGTGTAAGTGTGTTATTACATCATGATCTCTTTTCCAGGTTTATCGGGATCGAGATGAAGTCAGTAAAGTTTGAGAACTCGCTATTTGAGGATTGTTTTTTTGAGGACATCAGGTCTACAGACACGTATTTTGAAAACTGCACCTTTAAATTCACCACCTTCTACAAAACCGGTGAGCGCTAATTATGTTTATTAATTAGGTGTGAGCACCCGATTACGTCTCTTGCCCTGTGTGAGCCTCTGATCAACGCTTGTGATGTATTTCCCCAGACTTGTACAAGGAGAACTTCATTGACTGTAGGATGGACAACACAACCTTCCTCCTACCCAATAAGAAGGGCTGTCATCTAAACCTCAAGGAAGAGAATGACGTCCTCATTTACCTGGTCAGCTTTTTAGGAAGTCTGGCCGTGCTTCCTGGGAACATCATATCAGCACTGTTCATGGATAAGATCGGGAGAATTAAAATGATTGGTGAGTCAGTGTGCTGTAAAATATCACGGTTATAGCACATGATGCAGATTTCTTGAAAGCACACAATTTACAGTTTCTCAGGAGCACAGGTTTATATTAAAGATATACAGTTAACAGTTAAAAAAGAAAGTATTTTTGATGTAAAGAGAACAGGAGCTAATTATTTTGCAACATTAAATAAATGTTCTCTGTTCATCTGAAACATTTTCTCATCAACTCAAATACTACCTTCATGTTCCTCGTGTGTTTTCTGCGTGCAGGTGGCTCCATGCTCATCTCTGCCGGCTGCACCTTCTTCCTCTTCATGAGTTTCAGTCAGGCGGCCATCATCGCCCTGCAGTGTCTGTTCTGTGGTGTCAGCGTAGCAGCGTGGAACGGCATTGAGGTCATCACCGTGGAGCTTTATCCCGCCTCTAAAAGGTGTCTCTTATGGACTCATTTACATTTAGGCATTTGGCTGACATTTAGGCATCTGCCCTTATCCAGAGCGACTTATTTATTTAGAGGTAAAAAGACAAGCGACATGTTGTACCACCATATTGGCAGGAGCTGACTCTGTCTAAACCCCAGTTAAAGCACCTTGTTTGGAACATGCTTACTTATGTCAGTTACCATAAGCTACCTAGCTTAGTTTAACTTATATGCTAAATTACTTCGCATTTGACTATTTCCCTCCTATTCTCTACATGTCGTGTAATGTCAAGGTCTACACAGGTGAGAATTTCAACAGTTATCTGTTTAGCTAAAGTAATGCATAAGAGACAACTAATGGTTTGACACCTGCACTTTTGGAACCAGTGGTTCCTAGTGGTCATTTAAGGACCTGCACGTTTTGGCACATCTGCATTGGACTCATTTTCCAGACCTGCGGGTTGCCCCTTGGGACTTACATAGTCAGTGACGGCAGCCATCATGTGTATACATGGTTATAAATATAATCCCAATTATGAACTTTGTTTCAACCAGCAAGAAAACACAACATCTATTATATTTTATTATATTTGATCAGTTATTAAAGATTTTACTCCGCTGAATATTCCTATATTCTAAAAGACATTATGAAAGACATCATTATTATAAATACATTTAACATTTATCTTCCTTCCCTTCTTGCCTTGTCCTTGCAGAGCCACAGCGTTTGGTCTCCTAAACGCAGTGTGTAAACTGGCGGCCATCTTGGGCAGTTCCATCTTTGCCTCCTTTGTGGGCGTCACCACAGTCATTCCCATCCTCCTGTCCTGTGCTGCGCTGCTGTGTGGAGGACTGCTGGCTCTCAAACTGCCCGAAACCAGGGAAAAAGTTCTGCTGTGAAAGAATACACACACACACACACACACACACACACACACGGCTTGTAGGAAGATGCAGTCTGAAACACTGTTTTTGTGTTAACTAGACATGCTAATAGACAATAAAATATCCAATAATTAAACATCCAGAGACCAAAATCGCATGTTCACAATACTAATAATCAGTGAGAAAATATTATCAGGTTAAATCTCATCACCTCAAACAAATTATTTTCATGAAGACATTTATACCTCAGCTCATCAAACTCAGACTCAGAACGGCTCGAACATCGTCAGTGTAAGAAATGTTTTTTAAAAAGTGTCTGATTTTACATCAGTGTTATTTAACAGTATTATGGACATGATAAATATTCTAATTTATGAATTGTCAAACAATTAATCATCAGCCAAACTTTTCACATAAAAATGGACAAAAATACTCTTAACTCTTTAACTAAACAAGAAGAAGAATCCAAGTGAACAGTCAGAGAAGGGAAGAGAGAAAGTCCATGTTGGTCTGTCACGCTGGACTTAACAATGGTTTTGCTGAGCTGTAATGAGGACGACCATTCAGTGACTTCTCCATCTGAACCAGAAGCACATGTTCTGCAGGTTCTTGTTAGGTGAAGTAAAAACACACGCCAAGGACTAGACATTACACTTAACATCAACAAATCATGATGTAAAAGCAGACTAATAATATCCTGCACCTTCACCCTCCTGCATCCTCACACCTGCTATAAACATGCAGAAATAGGAAGCCTTTTAAATTAGCCAATTTAGAACAATAGAGATTTTAGATATCTCTGAATACACATCACTTTTCATTTATTCCACACCATATTTTTCTTTCCCGACTCTTTCTTGTTTTGTTTTACCTTTTGTGAGATTTCTGAAAGATCCTGATAATTTGTGAAGTTTTGAATTTCTGTGTTTGCCAGATTTGATGAAGAGTGTAAGTTCTGAGCCATTTATCTTCTCTGTCGTTTTCTGTTTTAACGCTTTGTAATCTTGTGTTCACACCGGAAGTGATTTAAAGTAGAACAAATGTTAACCTTGCAAAGTGGAACATACATGATACGTTTCTCTTCACCTGCACTACTATAAACAATTATCTGCTTTGGTTCTGCTTTCAACTAAAAGCTTTAAAAGTAATTGTTGTGCAATGTTCATCTCATAAATGAGCCAATACTCCTGTATTATGAACATCACTAGTTCCTCCTCTTAGGCTCAGACATCAGTGAACACTGAGCATTGTGTTTGGTCTGTACTGTGTTAATTTGAGTCTTGTCTCCTCCCTGGCCTGCCATTGGTATATTTTTAGATGTATTCTGATTTTCCTTTTTTGGTTTGTTTGTTTTAACCTTCCTGTACCCCATGAAATATGTTATTCAGTACGTTAGTAATTTCTACTGAAACCTGGCATGAGGTTTTCAACAGCGCCCCCTGCAGTACTGGAGCACCCATACATAACAGCTGACATGGAAGTGTAGAAGGTGTTGAAGCTTGTAGGCTCAAGTACTGTAACCTTCTTTAAGTATGCTGAGAACCTTATCTGAATTGTTGTGGGCGCTAGGATTAAAACCATTATAACCACGTATAATGATTTGAAATGGCTGCTGGTGTGAACACAGAACACAACCTTGAAAGACATAAAGACAAATGTTAAATCCTAATTTCTGGGCTAGACTTGTTCGAATGCCTGTTTCTTAAGTGTGCTAACTGCTAGCTGACGAGCTGCATGTTTGCTCCCGTGTGCTGTGTCTGTTTGTCAGTGTCATCGAGCCAAGTGCGAATGGCTTCGCGTGTGTCTTGTGTTATAGGTGTAATAAGTCAGATGACTTATACGACGATGTACTGAGCGTGTGTGAAAGCTTGAATGTTTTGTATTAGCAGGTCTTTTTGCATGACGCAACACTGGAGGCTAACGCTTACTTGCTACATTAGCATTAGCTCCAGAAGCCATTAATGAAGCAAATTTCACACACCGAAACCATCTTAACATTTGATTTAAGTGGGATGTTAGCTAACTTACAGTAAGCTCACTTAAACACAAGTTGTGGTTTATTTTTATAAAATGCACTGCTATGAGACATTGAATGCTATAAAACAATTTTTTGGTCATACCAATTATCATAAACCGACTGCTGATATCTATTTATAACCAGTTCTGCCATGTACTCTTGTCCTACTCTTTAAGGAACAGTTTGGACAAAAATGCTAATGCTAATAACACTGACTGAAAGTGAGCAGCCTTAGCATGTTTGTTTGATGATAAACAATACAATTCAAAAAATATTTACAACATTCACAACTTGTTCTGTAGTGTAGTTTAATAAAATTTTTGTTCTGGATCTTTTTTTTTTTTTTTAAACCTTCTACACCATTAGCCAACTGCCAAATGCTAGCTTCCCTGATGCATGCTTACATGCTAACTTAACATTATTTACCATTTACAGTGTTTATGCAGGTTTTTTGTTTCGGTGTGTGTGAGGAGTGTAGTTAGTGTTTCTGCCTTCTCTGTATTTCAGGCTGTATTTACACAGAGTGCTGATCTATTATGCTAATCGCCAATTAGCATGATTAGCTGTGCTAATAGAGCAACACACATACAAAGCAGTTTTGAACACAGCACTTATTTGCTTTATAAAGTGTATCATAATCGTTCATAATCTGTGAATCTTTGAAGCTTTAACATAAAATTTTACAATCCTAACAACTACAGCAAAAACAAATGTCACTATAAACGTGTTTTATAACGTGTGAAAAACGTGTGTTTGGTTATTTTGTGTTTGTGTCACTGTGTTAAGAAAAGCCATAACTATTTGCTTGTCTTTATTTTTTGTTTGTTTTCTTGTCTGATTGGAATGAAGTCATTATTTCAACGTGTCGTCTGTTTGATTTGACTTTATTTTGTGAGTATAAAATTAAATGAATTTATTCACATGCACTAAAGTATATGGGGTTTGGTCATTATTTTTGAAGCCTTAAAAAAAAAGGATCTTCTTTAAGGAGGAATGTAAGATCTTTGACTTGGGGCGCACCACAGACACACAGACACAAGGCGAGGGTAGTTTTATTGGGAAAATAGGGAAAGGATGGGATTTTAAGAAGGAAGGACGGAAAAAAGTGAGGATGTGCACGTGCGTGGACAACGGCCTGCCACTTTCACAATTTAACATCCACCACGCTTTCACCATGCGTTTAAAAAGGCGAAGCATGCACAAGGTCCATCAATGATCATCTCCCACCAGCCATGCAAGATTTAGTGGCCCCGCCCCTTCACACCCCTGCTGATTGCTGCACCTGCCAAGTGAGCTCTTTGGAGTGAGTGAGGAGCGAGAAAAGATTTAGGCACACACCCATCACTGATGCATCTGTCACAATTAGTTACAGGAGTTCTGATCAATTTCAATGAGTTAACTTGGTCTGAGTCTCTGGGTGTGTGCGTATCATCCAAAATCATGTACAGATGAACTAAACCTTTTTTTTTTTCAGAGGGCCTCCATCTGGTCCTTTATATAGTGCAGTATTAAGTACTAGCTGCTCAGAGTATCACTATAAACAGAATCTCTTTCTTGTGATAGAGACACAAGATAGAGATTCATGATTTAAAAAAAAAAAACATTAAAAATTCCACAAATTTCGTGTGTTCTTCAAGGTTGGTACATTTCTTAATAATAAAAGAAAGAAAGAAAGAAAGAAACTTATTTAAAAAGGTACATTTAAAAGTTTTCATACTAATAATAATACTAATAATAATAATATCCAAGATATTTTTTTTAGATATAACATGGATGTACTGTAGCAGGAACAGCTTCCTCTATCACGTGTTCTTCTGGATGGTGGGTGTCTGGTTTTGGACACTGCCCTCCTCCTGATGTGTTTATTCAGTGGTTAGATGTCACACGGTCATGTTTCTTGGCTTTTTTTTTTCACACTGATTGTGTAAAATACCACACGTGACACAGAAAAGAAAAAATAATAAATACATCAGTTCCCATGAGAATGCTGATCTACACTAGGGGGGAAAATGATATCATCCTTAAATGTTAGTTTAACATTGAACATTTCCATTTCAATTCTTCATTATTGTTTACTGATTGTGTTTTTTTAAGAATAAAAGGATAATATACGCTCAGCATTATCAAACTTTATCTGCGACACATTATTCTACAATGTTGATCCAGTTATCGCTCTGGCTTTATTTTGCACTTTTAGCTTGAATATGCTGCTGAAGATTTAAACCTTTAGCAAACACAAAACTAACTGATTTATGAACTTCTTTCCTTATAAGGATCTATGAGCGGCATTCAAATTAAATTTGGACTCGTACTAAGAAAACTTTCTACCTTGATGGTATCCAAGCTCTAGTGAACCACTGGGATAAGTGGACACCATTAGTGTAGCAGGGGATTATATAGAAACAGTGGAAGTTTTTACTCTCAGAACTGGGTTCTGGTATTCTGCACAGTCAAACATCCTGCTTTAACTTTAACACACCTTGTAATTTAGGATTAAAGATAAGTCACAAAACTGTGCATCTGAGAAAACTTTTAAAACACATTTTTTTCTTGCCGACGTGCTGTAGAAAACCTTCTCGTTGTGTTCAGACCCAGGAGCAGCGAGACACCTAAAGGTGTCGGGTAATAAACTCAAGAGTGAGAAAGAGGAGCGGGAATCAGGTGACGGAGCCGGAGTCATGAACTGCTGACCTCTGAGACACAAAATAAACTCCAGGAATTTGTTTTATTTATTATTATTATTATTATTATTATTATTATTATTATTTTGAAAAATGTCTGTAAATCTGAAACTGGTTTTATTAAAATAATAAAACTGAAATGTGTGAAACTATGCTATATATAAATATACAGAGTCAGACAAAAAATTAATACAAAGTTCTGTAAAATAAAAATATATATTTTAATGGTAAGTTTATTGCTATATGTTATATATTAATATATATGATAATATTATGATAAAATATGATAATATTATATATGGATATAATATACATTATACAATTTTTCATATTCTGAAGTGTGAAAAAAGTTTTTGGCTGACTCTGTTTTTTTTTTTATATCTAAAATGTTATTTTATACCCTTGAATATCTAACTTCATCTTTCTCATAGATAACGTTTTATTCTTATTAATTAAATTTAAGACATTTGCAACAAAATAGTGATTAGATTTTAAAAGAAGAAATCTTGACAATGAGGGTAAATAACCAGCTTAATACTTTCTCGAAAAATCTGGATTTGTGTTTGAGATGTTGTTTTTAAGGTCCACATTATTTCCCTTAATCTGAACTGATAAATCTTCCTCCATCTTATTGGGAAAAAGTCTTGTCACGGCCTGTGGCGCTCATTTAAGGAAAGTCAGCAACATTGCATTTGTGTGTGTGTGTGTGTGTGTGTGTGTGTGTGTGTGTGTGTATAAATTCTGCAGAGCTGATGATAATGTAGCTAAATAATTAAAGTTTATAGCCTTCACTTTATTACTGAAAATATTGATTTACTGAAAGCAAATCTGTTCACATCTGTAAGAGTTCGATTGCTCTGCAGTAACACCATCAAACCACTAGTTGGATTTCTGTGCTGCGTCTCTTCACCACTTTCACTTTTCACTATTTCAACTAAAAAATGGCAGCGTAGAAGCCGTGGACGCGATGCTACCAAGTGGGCCTGTGGTGGCACATTAGGGTACGCAGCTACACGAGACCTACAGGGTAGACCTGACACATGAGCATAAATCAGCCTTCACGGTGAAGGATACACCAGACATTAAGCCACGCCCCCTACCCATGTCTGACGAACGAGCAGGCTCATGTGACTGTGTGTTGCAGCAGCAGGACATGAGGCAGAAATGTGATTGTGGTCAGAGGAGTAAAATTTCACACCATGAGTCTCAGCGTGGTTTGGTTTCCCAGATCAGAATGTTTTCTCGCTGAGTAAACCTGTAGCAGATATCAAATAAATTTAATAAAGGAACAACTATTTGGAGAGACGCAACAATATGACATCATCAAAAAGCACCAAGCCCAAAAGGCACGTTCACTATACAGTACTATATATATATATATATATACTAAATAATCTGCATCCATCACCCTTTATCTTCTTTCGTAATTATCCATAACACAACACTGCATTACGCTGTGTGAGGTTTAAATCTGTTTTTTTTTTAAATATATATATATATTCCTAATTTTCTCAAATCAAACGTCCACACAGAACAGACGGATGCTCTCTCTCTCTCTCTCTCTCTCTCTCGTTTTCTTTCCCAGTGTCCTCAGCAGACAGACAGCAGTGGGCTGTAGACGCCTGTGGAGGTGTCACTTCACACCTCCTGGTGTATAAAATCCTCCTCCGACTCCGACTCTCCAGCCTACACTCGTCCCTGTGAAAGCAGGAAGGATGGATATTTCTTCTCCTCTCTTCAGCTACAGCTCTCTCAGCTCTGATTCAGAGATCTACAACATATCGTCTCCTGAATCATCGAGCGAAGGTAGGCCGAAGCAGAGGAGGACGCGCTGCAAGAACCCCAGCAAGCAGAGACGGAACGCCAGCGAGAAAGAAAAGCTGCGGATGAGGGATCTGACCAAAGCGCTCCACTATTTACGGACGTTCCTTCCACCGTTCGTCGCTCCGGCCGGACAAACGCTCACCAAAATCGAGACGCTGAGACTCGCCATACGCTACATCTCCTATCTGTCCTCTCAGCTCGACCAAGAGATGTCCCAGTGCCAGAACCACGACCTCAGGTCTCCCCACCACGGCTCGACTTCACACTCCTGGGAAGCAGGAAGTCTCATAAATGAAACAGAAGTCTCCCATTTGCAGAAGAGTAAACCTCATGACAGTGCTTTTTACGAATCCTGGACTGCAGGAAACGGACAAACGCTCCACGATACACAGGAACACATCACTCCTCCGCACAGCGGCGTCATCTGTGATCACGGACTCTACGAACATCATCACATTACACCGCAATCAGACAGTGGATTTATCCGAGTGGGAACAGAGCAGAGAGATGGGATTAAAGCAGAAATTCCCAGCTGTGATGAACTCTTCTACTCCGGCTTTAACACTCTGATGAATCCACAGACGACCCTGTCACACCAGGTAACACCAATCAATACAAACAATGTTCTCCAGCAACGAAACGCCATCTTTATTTAGCAAAATGAGTCTTAAACCATGTGTTCTGATTGGCTGAGAGGAGGTCACCTGATGCACGATCAAATTCCATTTAATGAATTCATTAACTTTTCATTAAATAAATGACTTATTAGAAGTATGAAGTTATGATTTATATGCTAATAAATGACTGATATCTTTAAATTAATGAAGGATTGTTTTTTGTGCCTTTAGGACTACAGTGAAGCTGAGAGTCCAGGAGCGGCCTTCTGGATCTGAAGCTCATTTCCATCTTTACTATAAATTATATTTTCATGTACAATAATTTATTTATGCTAATTTTTTTGTTGTTGTTTTATTGTAACATTTCTATTTTAATATTTTTTGTACAAAGGTAATTTATAATATTTAATATTTATTCTGATGATTTTAAACTATATTTAATGTGTGTACTGTTGTTTATGGAAGATATATAACTATTACTATAAACTTATTTATTAGCTGTTTAACAGATTTGCCTCTTGTCTTGATTTTATTCATGTAAATATATTTGCATATTTGTCCATTCAAACTAATGTGAATCTGTATCTGTGATAGCAGGATAGGAGAAAAAAGGAATAGATGAAAAAGCAAAATTTAAAAAATAAAACAGAAATGATATAAAATAACATTTCATCTCATCCTAATCAGAATTTTACAGATTAAACCACAAACAGGGCACATCCTCAAACAAAAAGCAAATTTTTTATTTTAAATATCTTTTTTTATTATTTTATTTTTTTATATTGTGCTCTAAAAATCAAATTTAAAATATCGGTGGATAAAAATATAAATTATAAACAAAGTAACAATCAAACAAACAAACAAATAAATAAATTATAAGTTAAATAAGTTAATTATCTTCATCCTTTCACAGTTTGCACGTTCATTTTGTAATTCATGTTCCTGTTCAGTTTAAATCGTTACTATAATTCTATTTCATTTATAATTTATAATCTCTTATTTACAATTCATTCATAATTTATAAATTTTCTTTTTTTAATTGTCAATCCTATGACTAGTTTAATTGTATTTTTGTAGCATAAATAAACTCTAGCCCACACAACACAACCCTAACACAACGTCTGGGGAGAAACCCGAGTAAAATGGGCAAAATGGACGAACCTGGGGGAAATTATTCAATTTAGCGCAGCTGAACCTGCTGGACTGAACTGTGGAGCAGAAGATGAAAAAAAAAAACATTATGGCTTTGTGCAAGATGTGACATTTAAACAATCAACAACACGAGTTACACAGTAACTAACAAGTTTTATTGTTTTTTTTTTTATTGTAAAACCCATAAGAAATCTAGCTGCTTGAGGCAAATCAGACAATAAACATTAGAGCGACTGAGCCAAATAAAAAAATCGCAATGACCCACAATCAGATTAACATATTTCCTCAAACATTTCAAACTTAATTCCATTTTTTTTTTTTATTGTGTAAAGCTGCCTTGTGGCACATTATCCAAATAAAACTGAATTTAATTTTAATCAAAAATATATTAAGTATATTGCCGGTATAAGTATATCGGCTCATAATACTGTATTCTAGTGCAAAGTTGCAGTGAGGTAGTTATATTGTTAATATATCATTAAATTATACAAGTTAGAATGAAAAGATTCTATAATAACACAGTTAAAAGTAGGTTGAGGAGGTTGCTGTCGTTGAGCACTGGTACCGTCCTGACTCTGACCTCGTCTCTGTAGCCTGTCTCATCTCTATCGGTGACGAGGCCGAGGGCTGCGGTGTTTGACAGTGAACTTGAAAATGATTGTGGAGCTGCAGCTTGTCCTCGACACCATCGTGCCACAGGCGTGAGTAAGCAGAGAGTACAGACAGGGAACACAACACACGTGTAAATCCTGTGTTCAGACACAAGGTGGAGATTCAGTCACTGAGTTTATGGAAAGTGGTCAGAGCAGATCGATTCCACTTAAAGTCATACGGTACATTTGAGGGGCATGGACGCTCTGTTCCATGACCGTACCATGACCGAGTCTACTTGAAAAGGTGATCTCAGGCACAGTACAGTGTAATCAGTGTAATCAGTGTAATTAGATGTGGAAGCTAAACAGGACCCAAACAGGAAAGTGGATGGCTGCACTCCTCTTCTTCTGTGAGTTTATCATCAGATCACAAATCCAAGCCGCATCCTCTCACCTGCTACATCAGAGGGGGTACAGTAGATGTACAAGTGTAATTGTAAACATAGAACTATATTAGAATGATATTATTGGACGGCATCAGGCTTCCAGAGCTTAGATTGGAACTAATCAACGGCTCCCAGAGGCTTTTTAATTAAAGTGTTTTGATTCAAATCTCCTGCAAGAATAACTGCGTACTGTATGCCCTACAGTGTGTTCCTGGGCCTGGAGGATTCCCTGCTGTGATGTGATAGCTTTAGCTGTACCCCGTTCTTACACACCAGATTCAGGGAATCAGATCATTAACAGCATTTCATCTTCACCAGCCGACACACACTTTGGGTCAAAAACAAAAATTTGTTTCATCTATGAATTTATTCTTCATAGATAAACCGAAAGACCCAGTGAGAGGCGTAGCCCCTTAAAACAGAATTAATTTGTAAAGTGAATCAATTAGGCTTTACAGTAGCTCCCCACTTGTTAGGAGAATGATCCTGTTTAAGGGATCACTGAAGGAGTCGGTGCTCACTGGATTAAAGAGGTCTTGTATTTTATTCATCAAAAAAAGAAAAAAGATTCACTTTTACATAAAGGGGGCCTTTACTAAAAATGTAGATGTAGATAAACTGGATCTGTAATAAATGATTTCTTTGGTTTGATGTTAATTATTCAGCCCCCTTTGGTCTGAGTGCAGTCAGTTGCCCATAGACATTGCCTGATGAGTGCTAAAGACTAAATA
>JAQQZT010000002.1:30269927-30282047 GCA_030068275.1 Clarias platycephalus | reverse complement strand
TCTCTCTCCGATTACCGAACAGGGAGTGTATTTGTCTGACCACCAAAGAAGGACAACTTAGTGTAAACAAGGCATAAACATACATTTTTTCTATATCCTCTCTTTTTTCATCTTTGTTGCAGACGGACATGTACATGGGCTTCAACCTGAAATTATAATATCACTGATTACATTATTTTTAGCTTTAAACTTTTAACTATTTCTACAAACCTTTTTAACGACGGGTACTTACACTAGTGCAACTATATAATTTCTGCTTACACATCAAAGCTGATTTGCATTTGGCAACACATCTCTATAAAAAGCTGAACTGTAAGTGGAAAAATGGTCTTCTGTAAATGTTGATGACTTTTACACCTTCAAGTCCCGGATTTACTTGAACGCCTCACATATATTGTTTAAATATGAACATTTCCAGTGACAAGATATAAAAAGTATACGTGTGAGATGCTGACGTGTGTGTTTATTTAACACAAGGAATTTATATCTTTAATCCCTGTGTCTCTCAGTGCCGTTGCTTTAGTTTTTCAGTTCTGCACATTTTTTGCTGTTTCTTGCTCAAACATGCCTGAATTAACTCATCAGCTCATCAACACACCCTTCATGAAGACACCATGGGTGTGTTAGTGTGTGTCATTAAAGTAGCAGGATTGGGAAACAGTACACACACACATAACTATTATAAACAATTACATTTACATTTTGTAGATCTGTATTGTGTTTGTGCTGTAAAATGTGTGTTACTGTACTTTATACAGTCTTATTATTCCGCATGGTGACATCACATCTGGTCCAATAATAATGCAATAATTACAGAAATTATTTAAAAATCCATTTGGTGTAAATAATTTATTTCATGTAAATAAATAGCAAAGAATAAGACGAACATCAAAGCACAACAAAAATGAACAGCATATTTTCCCCCCAATGCTTCAATTTAATATAATTTTATTCTACAGGATTTGTATGTCACTTTGAACACTGGACATTGACATAACCAGGCTTTACAGAAATACATTTTACACATAAATATATAAAAATGTAAATATTTAGAGCATTACAAATGTATTAATTTATCAGTGACCCACCTGAGAAGATTAAAATTGCAGGTATAAACGTAATCTCAGATGATCTGAACCTTAATTACAGAGACAAAAAGGAACACGTCAGAATGCCTTATGGCAAACTGACAGTCAGACTCGACTGGTGTTCTAGATCCTGTACTTACAGTACCTAGGAATTTTAATAAAGAGAACCTGACAGCGCTTTACTAAGAACAATTATTGTTTATTTAAACTAATAATGACTCAAGTAGGTAATAATTAATCACTAGTGTGTGTACATTGTGCAGGGCTGGTGTTGCAATGCCCCTGTCATTCTTTAGTTATATTAAAATACTTATATATAAAAAATCATCCCTCTCCCTTTTTTTCCCCTTTAGTTTCCCATTTGTGATGTCACTCGCTGCCGTACAGTGTCCTCGGCTGCTGCTCTTCACATTCTGTCTTGCAGACATGCTTCCCTATCTTCAATTTTAACTTGAGTCAAAGTAATTAGTAAAACGACTTGTTAAGCAGAGAGTCACATTATACTTTATCAGACCTCAGATCAGTCTTTAATCAGCTATAGCAACCAGGACGATCGTACCCGGGTACACTATGATGTAACTGTGTGTCTGGTGTGAAAACAGTGTTATAAGACTGCTTCTACACCTCGCATACGATTGCGTCATACTGTACCCGGGTACAAATGTCCTGCCCGCAACATCCGGCCTCCTTTCACATTATTAATATTGTCTGTACCCGGGTACACTTGTGCATCTACACTCTGCGATACAGTAGGTGGCAGTATACAGGCAGTATACAGGTGGCAGGTTTGCAAGCTGACAATAAACACAAAGAAGATGAAGAGTACAAGGAAACTGATCTTTACGCTACGCTGTGTTTTGGTACGGTTAGCTTCCACCCCTGATTCGCACCGTACTGTGCTCACAAATACTTTCTCAAATGGACTTGAGGACAGAACACTGATCCGTGCCTGAGTGCAGTATGGAGTGACTTTGGGGATGAGTGTACTCAGTGCCCGAGTCCCTGGTGTAAAAGCACCATGTGAAGCTCCAGCTAACTGCAAACTAACCACAGGAGATGTAAAGGTCTTAGCTAAAAGTAAGCAGAAATTGAAGGCTATTGTACACCCATTTTGAGATCCAGCAGCATCCCTACATCATACTGGCTCCATGGCAGGCCACGTCCAGACGATCATCAAGAGGCCGTCTAGCCTAGTCTAGTTATAGCTAAAGGTAATCCAGTTCACATTAAACAGTAATAATCTTTGCTCAGCAGGTCGCTCCATCACAGTCCGTCAGGCAAAACCACAACGTGCTGTGATCTTAATGATTAATGAGCTGGTGAATGCTAAAATGTCCACATGTGCAGACGGACAGAGGCAGTATGTGATATACCTGTTAGGTTTGGAAGTTTTCAGTGAATCAGGTGTGTTTCCTCTCTCTCTCTCTCTCTCTCTCTCTCTCTCTCTCTCTCTCTTCCTGTACACCTTTTCTATCCTGCTACAGAGTGAAATCAGGGCTAAAGACTAGTTAGTTAACTGTTTGCTTTTGACTAGATTAGATCAGATTTCGACTGGTGATTAAACAGAGCTCTGGAAATGCATTTGAACTAATTGAAGAAAAATGTGCATTGAATTTAATTGATTAAAACAATAGAAGGAACGTAAAAAAGTAAAAAAGACAAATGCAAAGTATAAACAATCCTCTTTTAAAATTATTCTTACAAACACAACATACAGTATAATAATAAAAGCTAAACTGAGTGATTGTAATGGAGTAAATCTCACGTGTTATCACACACCCTGGATATGAATTTAATAATAAATGTTAAGTTCTTCTCTAAATAAAAGCGCTGCTTTAGCTTTAGCACCACTCTGATCTCTCGGCATATAATCCTTCATAAACATGGTATTAGGAGACACGACACAACAGGCTTAATCCATTCACTTTCACAATCATACTTTCACTTAGCTAATCTATAATCTTGCTTTTTCGAGATGTACCTGATCCTGACGCACCTCAGGTGGATGAAGACGAGGGGAATAAAGTGGAACTGAGAAACGGTGGTCGAGAAAGGTAGAAAGGTATTAAAGGGAGAGAGATGAGAGAAACAATGACATCTTCACCACACCTTAATTTATCTCTTTTAGCGATATATATAAAAATATAAATAATAACAATTTGTGACCCAAAAATGTTCAACTATTCTGTAATTTCACCACACACACACACACACACACACACACACACACACACATGCAGCTGTGTAATGTTTTCATTCTTCACTGCTGTTTCTCACCTACATCTGGAACATTAAAGCCGACGTCTGCACCAGAGCCAAAACGTCTGTATCTGTCTGGCTTCCCGGTGGAACTGTAACGTTTGAGACACTGCGATCGTAGTAGAGTGTTCACCTGAAGAACAAGGTTGTGTCTTTTGGAGTGCAGGGGGCACTTCCGGAGGAACGTTTAGTCTCAGTGGCGGCATCAGACGTCTACTTCTGAGACGTCTGCTGGAGTAGCAGCGCTTCACCTGAAGTCAGGAAGAGACTTAACAGACTGGTTAAGCAGTCCAGATCAGCTCTGGTGCATCCCAGAATGACGACTAAGTCCATGACGGAGAACATGTTCCACATCACGCAGGACGTTCTGACAGCGCTGATTAGCTCCTTCAGTGGCAGGATCATTTTCCCACGGTGTGAAGGAGAGAGACCCAGCTCCCAATAAACCACTCGCACCAGAACTGTGCAGTAATCTCAATCTGTATAATAATGAGAACTTAATCACCACGTTTCTCTACCTCCTACTCCTTTGTACTTATACTTCTTCTCTTATTCTGTTATCACTTTTGTTGCCGTAACATTGTAAAGTTCCCTCTTGCAAGATTACTCACGCTCTCTGTCACTACCTCACACTCTATAGCACTTCTCCTGTACGGGGTCACGGGAGGCCTGGAGACTATCCCAGGGGGCTCAGGTCACAGGGCAGGTTACCCGAGGCGGGACTCGAACCCTCGACCCTGTAGATGTGAGGCCACAGCTTGTAAGATTACTGTAATAAAGGAATATTTTGTCTTATCTTAAACAAATTGCTTCTTTTTAAAACTTTTTATTTAACCATCATGGTGATTATTCTCATGATTCGTTTCTCAAATTAAAAACCTTCCATGTAGATTCAGAAATACGAGGGCGTTCAAGTCAAAGTTTTTGACTGTGTAAAAGAGCAGAACACTCTCTAATCTCTGAGTTTATTGTCATGATCATCAGAAACAGGAAAAAAAAATCTGCTGATGGACTGTTTAATTCAGCATTCTGTATATATACAGTTCATGTGTAGACTAGATGTGCCCGCGAAGGACGTGTTACCGCGTAGTGTGTGGAATGAACGCGTTTATTAAGTAGATTTCAATCACGCACTTATAAGTGCGTATTAAAAACTATACAGCGGCATCTGTTGAATTTTGCCGTTTTCCATTAAAATTTCAAATTAGCATATCTTTTCTTACTGTGGACCGACCGCGATGAAACAAAGCCTATATGTTACCTCAAGCTCGGCCAAATACACCTCTGAAAACCCCATTAAAATTCGTTTGGTAGTTTTAATGTGATGCATGCACAAACAAACAGACACATTACAAAAACTAGCTTGATTTGCTCTATTGCTCATCAAAAAAGAATTTCACAAATATCTTCAAGACACACCAACTTTACAGTTTTATTATATGTATAGAAGAAGATATACATAAACACTATTGCACAGAATACTGAAAACCTTTACATTTATTTTACATTGTCTATTTTACATGACCAAACTTAAAACTCATAAACAATGATATTTACACATGCATAATGCATAATGAAGTAACCCTAACTATAGCTCAAATAACTGATGTCTAAAATTCTCCCACTCTTTTAAAGTAAATTTCAAGAAATAAAAAGAAAACATTTTGAGAAAGTAGATTTTTTTTTTTATCTACTTCTCAGTGAGTGTCTACTAGTTCAAGTGTCTGTAGTTTAAGAAAGAAACTTTTTCTACACGTCCCACATTCCTGAACGATTCGTGAAGGAGCTACACGTTATCCACGATCAAATCACGTGGCCACGACTACACACGTGACTCATCACGATTTACTACGAATTGTCAAGAACTACTACGATTTCCCTCAGATCTCCTTCGCCGTGTGCAGATTTTGTGATGGTTGTCTGGATGGGTTGAGATCGTGGAGGTTGCTGGAAGTGTGTGCTCTGCTGCTGGAAGGTGGTCCCGGGCTGTGGTGACCGGATGTAGTAAGAGGGGGCCGGGGATAACTGCTGCCCCAGGGGGTCCAGTCGTACCTGGAGATCAGGCTGCTGCGGGGGCGTCTCGGGCGTGGCCTGTGAGGCTCGCTGCTGCTCCTGGACTCTTTCTTGCTGCTTCAACTTTCGTGATTCTGCCATGAACTCCAGCAGCAGGTTCATGGAGGCGATGGAGTACTGCTCCCACAGCGACGGGTGGAGGTTAACCAGCTGAGTCGACTGGTACCCGACCCACTGCTGGACAGCCTCCTGAAGAGGATTCTTGGGCCGCATCATTTCCTCCAGACGAGTGTGGAGATGCGCTGCCTGGTCCGCTCTACTCAGTAACTGACATGGACGGGGAAAAAAAAAAGACACAAGAAAACAAATATAGCAGTTCAATAAAGCAAAATTGCATAATTTCTCGTGTAATTGTTTATAAAATTCTTTTTTAAGGTTTTTTCTTTTAATCTTAGATGTACGCTAGCTAGTGCAGAGGAACGCCACTCTTCTTCCTCTGGAGTCTGGAGTGTCTCCGAGTTCTTCCCTTTCCCTCTGGAGCTGCCGGCTGTGCTGCCCTGGGATGCGTCCGTGGATTCGTCGTCACTGGATTCTACGACTTTAGTCGCCGGCGGCGGTGTGGAGCGCTCTCTGCTAGTGGATGCTGCAGCTGCATGATCACCGAGTCTCCTGAACTGCAAAAACAAAAAACTAAACAATTTTATTTATTTTCTTTTCCATTCCGGACCACTGATGGAGGATGTGGAGTCGCCAACACCTCGCACCAGCGGACGGAGAAGACTAGTTCAAATTTTTAACTAGTTAAAGAGTAAAATTTTTTATATTGTATTTACATTTTTTTTCTTCTGTAAATGACCTACAGTATTTTGTTTGTTAATCAGCATAAGTGTGCGGTATCATTTTACATTTAATATAGCGTTATATTAGTGGTAATGTGACTGAATGCTACTAACGGCCCTTAAAACACTCACTGAAAAAAAACAGCTCTGAATTATTTATTCTTCACCATCAAGCATTACGTTCCAAAGTCTAGACAAAAACAAACACAAAAATTCACACATTCAGACGACACCCAAAACACAACCTACTAAACCAACAAACTATTCAATAGACACCTCATAGAACTATTTTTTACATACTAGTTTAATTAAAAATGAAAGATTTTTTTAGAAACTTGCTTGGGGTTTTGCTTTGCAGGACAGTCGGCTGTATTTGTTGAGAAAAAGGAAAAGAAAAAGTTTTGGCAGCTGTTGTTAGCGCCGCTATCAAATCCCCTGCCAGCACTGACTGATGACGCCACGCCCTACGCATGCACAGAGGCACAATGTCAAGAATCTGCGTATCAGATCTTTATACGATCTAGGACCACATTCAAACGTGACTCATATCTGATCTGAAAAACATCAGATGTGTGCGTTCAGACAGCCCTAAAAAAAAATCAGATCTGGGTCACATTAGGGTCTGAACTGAGTAATGTGAACGCAGCCTAATGAATCTGAGACAAATTCCACGGATTTCCCTCCTTTAAGTCCTCGTCCACTACTAGCTAGCAAAGAAAAGTGGCAGAGAGAATAATTGCGAAACTCCAGTGAAAAATATTGAGATAACTCGACCGAGGTCTCGCTGGTGAAGGTGTAGTGACATGCCAATCAAGTAAACAATACTCCCACTCACAATACACCAGAATCTGATTGTCTATTAAGTTTATAACTTAAACAGAAGCTTAAATTCTAAAGACCTTGGGGAAAGCCTCTAACGCTCAGTAACCACATCACAGATTGGTCGAATTTTACCGTGCACTCCCAGGGTCCGAAAAACACAGGACTCGCATCTTATAAAGGACTTTAGGAATACCAATACAATACTTAAAATGTGACAAGAATACTTAAATTTCGAGAGAAACAGTCCATTTGACGGAAGGCCTTTAGGAGTCGCAAATGTTGAATACGTACTTTAGCCGTTTGCCTGCTGGGCACGCGGACTATGTGCCTGCTGAGGAAGCTGAAGGTTTCCACAATCCACTTGTCTCGTTCGGAAAGCTTGGTCTCGTCTGCCGCTTTGCCCGTCTTCGGCTCTGTTAATCGACCGTACCTGGTCCTCATTCCGTTAATCCAAGTCTTCAGTTGTTGGGCTGCAGGACAGAGACAGAAAATACGTGGCCAAATGCTTTAACAATCTAAACACCAAAATGTTCACATTTAAAAACAATAAAAGGTTCCCTCACGCGTGCAGGAGGGATTCAGTGCTGCAGCCTTCTCCTCGTACAGCCGCTCTTTCTTCTGCGTGTCCTTGAACACCTTCAGGCCCTTGTTGTAGAACAGCTCGTTCTCACGAAACCATTCCCCGAGCTCGTTTTCAGTTTCGACTGAAAAAGTAATGAACTTCCTTTTCAGTGTCCTGTGTTTCGTCTCAGGTTCTTCGATAAATTCAAAGTCTGATTGTCCATTCTCTTCCTCAGCAACTTGTCCCTCCAGTCCTTCTGCCTCCTGAGTCTCCGACACAATGTCAATATCCATCTCATATTTCACCTGAGAACCAGGAACTTCAGGAGATTGGGGTGGGCTGACCCTCGGCCCGTGCTTCAGTCTCTTCGGTCTCATCTTTGTGATGTGGATACCAGGTAGAAACAAGGGCCGGAGGCTGTGACCTTCCCTATGTAGGTCTGGTATCGCTACGTGATCGTGAGGTCCAACGTGTTGCTCGCAGCCGAATCGTGGCAATTCTTAACTAATCGTAGGTAACAGTTTGGGATGGACTGTCGTTAAATTGTAGCAGATTGTGGAAATTTTTTATTGAATCATGGGGACCCTGCATATTTTTGGAGTTTACAATCCATTATGAAGAAGCACATTTGAGGTTCATGACTGCTACAAAGTGTTTTTAGTCTGCAACTACAGCCACTTTTGTAGTTATAGTCACAAACTGTCAGAAGTACCTTAAGTAGTACCTACTACACCTCAAGACCTGGTATGAATTGTCAAGACTCGCTATGACTTTTTTAATGAACATCTTTCTCACGAACATTTAAAACCAAATGGTGGAAAAAAATAACAACAACAACAACAACAACAACAACAAAAAGCCTTGGACCGCTTCATCTTGCCTGTTTAAGTGCATTTCAATGTTAGTGAAAATAAAGTGCACTAGGGCCTTATGTAGTGCACTACACGACAGTTACAAACACGACCAGCGTTAGCTAGCGAAGAAGGAATACAGAAATACAGACGGACGGACGGACGCACGAGCCACCCACGAAGTCCAGCTTAAATCAGTCGAAGGCTGCGACTTCTCTCGAGCCGCGCCGAACTCTGACGAACTTCCCCACGAGCTCGAGATCGTAGCGATTCGCGAGCAAACTCGGAAACGCAAGGGAAACGCCGAGACGAATGTGAAAGCACCCAGAATGCATCGCGCGGTTTTCTGCGTGTCACATGACCCAGACACTGAGGCGGAAGTGAAAAGCTAAACACAAGACCCGAGCCGTGAAAAATAACGGTATGGAAACAGAAAACGTTTATTTGAGGTGATTTCTCTTGGGGATGTTTTGAATCGTGACCGCGTGAAGTTCTCAGGGAGTCTGATTTAAAGTGACAGCGGCGTTTATGATGTGCGAACATTAGTCATGTCGCGTGCGATGCTAATGCTAATGCGGCTTCCGTGTTTATGTGCGTGAAAAAGAAAGAAAGATTGTGACAGAGTGGAGGAAAAAAACTGAGATTATAAAGTGAATAATATAATGAGGCGGGTTTTGGGCGAAGAGACTGAGACATTAATGTGATTTTTAATGTTAATGTCAGGGTTAAGTTAAAGGCTTGGAGTGTTAAAGGAGTACATTTATAATGAGTCCAGTCTGTTTAGTGTGAGAAATCAGCACACACACACACACACACACACACACACACACACACACACACACACAACCATATATATATACATAAATCTAAAGAGTAAATGACAATAATGTGAAGGTACAGTTTATATAACCCTGCCTGTGTGTGTGTGTGTGTGTGTGTGTGTGTTTCAGGTGGTGATGTGATGGCAGCTGCCAGTGTGAGTCGACCCGGCGGTTTGCCGAACACAGAGAAATCTCAGCTCACCTTAAAAGGTAAAAAGATCAGCTCAGTGCTTCCCTAAATCACACACTAATTATCCTGTTGTTTCTCACCAATGATCTTGTGATAAAGTGTTTCCATGGTTACCAACAACACACTACGCTTTTCCAAAAAGATCTAGGAGTGCCGTCGAGTTTGTGTGCTTTATTACACACACTAAACCCGGATTATTGTTCAACGTGCTCGATAAAACTCATACCATAAAACTGATCTCTGGCCCTCAGCAGCCAGGACAAACCAGAGCTGTGTTTAATAGTGAAAGTAAGAGAGCATTTCCGTATACACACACACACACACACACACACACAATGATTGGGTTGGGACTAAACAGCTGTCTGTCCATAAGAAAATCACATGTGAGTGAGACTCATCAGACTAAAGGGTTCAGTTTCCTAGAGAGCATAAAGATTGGACTTTGGGTTAGGGGTTTACACACACACACACACACACACACACACACACGCAGCTGATTGGAAATTCTTTATGTTTTAAATGTTTGGGTGTGGTGGTGTTGAATAGAGCACAGTGGTCTTTAATAGGTTGCGGTGATGTTTAATTAGATGCAGTGGTGTTTAATAGGTTGCGGTGGTGTTTAATAGAATACAGTGAGGTTGACCAGGGGCTTTGGTGTTTAAAATAACAGTGATGTGTAATAGAGTGTGTAGGTGATAGCACTTAATAGCACTCGTGTTTAATTATGTGTGGTGGTCTTTAATAGAGCATGTTGGTGTTTATAGATTGTGTAGTGGTGTTTGATATAATGAAGTAGCATGTAATGGAGTGTATGGATGTTTAATATGATGTGGTGATGATGTTTAACAGCATGTAATGGTGGTTGAAAGAATGTAGTGATCTTTAATAGTATGTAGCATTACTTGCTGTAAGTATTACTACAGGCTATTAAACACTACCACTACCGCTATTGAACACCACTACACACTGTTAAGAATTATTACACGCTGTTGAATACCCCTATGCACTGTTAATGATTACTACAGGCTACTAAACACCAATACACACTATTAAGCATTATTACATGTTGTTAAACACCACTATAGGCTATTAAGGAATACAACAGGCCACACATTGTTAAACACCACCACAGGCTATTAAACACAACTACACATTATTAAACCCGACTGTGTGCTACTGAACACCACCACACGCTAGAAAATACCACCACACACTACTGAACCTGACTACAAGCTACTGAGCACAACTACATGTGATTAAACACCAATACACACTACTGAAGACCACTATGTGCTGTTGAACTCCATTGTACACTAGTAAAGACTGCTGTACGCTTTTAAACACCAGTTCATGCCATTCGAGATCACAAGGAAGTAAATAATGTACCACCAATAATAGTCTGAACAAAACTAAAGGATTATGAAAACCTCTTGTTAAAAAAAAAACCTAAACAAAAGAAAACTGACTTCCCTTTTCAGTTCTTCTCATTTTATATTTCTCTATTTGTGACTGGTGCTGTGTGTGTCTCCATGGTTACGAAGAGTGAGGGGTGAAAGTTTGCCAGCCTTGATTAGGGTGCACTTCACCTTCAGTCACACTAGATGGCGATATTTATTTTCCTCAGAAACTTCTCCTTTGCTCTAATACACACACGCACTCAAAATGCATTTCTGATGCTTTCAGATCTCACTTTGTATATATAATTATAAATGTGTATGGCAGTGTTTTGTGTGTGTTAAGTTGCTGGTTAATGTGTGATGATGTATTAATGTGTGATTACTCTCTCATTAGTGTTTTCTGCTCTCTACTCTTTCTCTCACACACACAATAACACAGGAGACAGGAGCACGTCCTCATCTATACACACAATGGAATGTTGTGGGTGTGTGTGTCTGAGTAGACTTCATATACTAGAAACATGAGTCAGAGTTTGTCAGTAATTCAGGATGCAGGGGTGTGAGGGGTGAGCACAGGTCAGGAAAGAGTCCCGGGAACACATGCACGTCGAGGTGGAGATCTGGGAAAGACAATGACATCATCATCATCATCTTCATGGATCAGAACGAGAGGAGACATTGCAGATAAACACACTTGGGAGTTTAAAGTAGAGATTTCTGTCGAATGGAAATGGAATGCGTTCATCCTGTGATGAACATGATGTCTTATAACGTTATCTTGTCTTGTCTTGTCATGTGTGTGTGTGTGTGTGTGTGTGTCAGTGGTATCAGTGAGGCCTCAGTCTCCAAAGCTCCCTGCTCGTCTGTCGCGCGGCAGCTCGTTTGTGGAGGTGACGGCTGATGGTCTGAGCGCCGAGACCAAGAAAACCTGCAAACGCAGCGGAAACGACCTGCAGTGGAACGAAGACCTCACACTGTAAGTCTTCATCATCATCATCACATACACCCCCTCACACTAAGTCTTCTTCATCTTCATCATCATCACATACACCCCCTCACACTATAAGTCTTCTTCATCTTCATCATCATCACATACACCCCCTCACACTATAAGTCTTCATCATCATCATCATCACATACACCCCCTCACACTAAGTCTTCATCTTCATCATCATCACATACAGTACACCCCCTCACACTATAAGTCTTCATCATCATCATCATCATCACATACACCCCCTCACACTGTAAGTCTTCATCATCATCATCACATACACC
>JAQQZT010000002.1:30226230-30244054 GCA_030068275.1 Clarias platycephalus | reverse complement strand
TGTCTCTTCCCCTGTCTCTTCCCCTGTCTCTTCCCCTGTCTCTTCCCCTGTCTCTTCCCCTGTCTCTTCCCCTGTCTGTTTGTCTGTCTGTTTGTCTGTCTGTCTCCACAGGGAGTGGTTCTTCCTGCTGTCCCATGAGGTTTTGAACCCGATGTACTGTCTGTTCGAATACGCCGGGAAAAATAACTACTGTCTGCAGATAAACCCCGCCTCCTCCATTAACCCTGACCACCTCACCTACTTCCGCTTCATTGGACGCTTTATCGCCATGGTGAGAACCATTACCCAGAATTCCTGCTCTGTCTTCTGACCTGACCTGTTCCCTTACCGTAGCTCTAAATGGAAAAGTTCTAGAGAAGTTTAAGGAATGTTTTCCTGCATGTTTTTAGTTAATCTCCGGGGACGAAGGAAATTACAAACAATTTCCCAATGTGGAAATTACTTTTTTTTTTTTTTATATTAAAAAAAAAGTTCCAGGTCTTTTTAATGCTTTCTGTTTGTATTTTTTATGGGGTTAGCCCCGCCCCTTAGATTAGGCCACGCCCCACAGACCGTGAAAGTTAATATTTTCACAAAGCCACAGATATGTTAAAGTGTGTGTGCGCATATGTGTGTGTGTGAGAGTTATGGAGTGAATAGCTGCTTTATTCACCGCCCACCTCCTCCCTCCTCCTCCTCCCTCACGCCTCCATTAAGCCCAGTTAAGTCTTGGGGCCCCTCCACCCAACGCACAAAGACAGACACACACATTCAGCATGAGCTCAGCACCGCACCCAGCCCACACCCGCCAACACACACACTATATTTAGTCTGTAGTTTTGGACACACACACACTTTAACACACTGCTCTTTTCTCTGCGCCCAAAGTTCACTTCAGTTCCGTTTTATTTTCGACCTCTTTAACATTAATCTCCACGTTTCGTTCAGAGATGAGCTGCACACCTAAACACCAGGTTTTCAGCTTCCACCTGAAGGCACTGAGCCAAACGTTCTGATTCTACTAAAGACGTCTACCGCAACCTAACTGGAGTTTCTTAAAATAGACGACTGGAATCAATAATCACACTGAGGTCTTTTCCTGCTGTACATTGTGAAACAGAAAGGCCATCCAGAGTTACTGTGTGATCAGAAAGCTTACTTCTAGCTGCATGTGGTCCTAGTACCAGAGCCAGCTTAATAAAGTTGAGGAATATGTGAAAAACATCAGATGCTGGATGCTAATTAACTTCCTTCTACTTATCTCTGACAAACAGAGGTTCTGGTACTAGGACCACATGCAGCTAGAAGTAAGCTTTCTGATCACACAGTAACTCTGGATGGCCTGAAAAGACCTCAGTGTGATTATTGATTCCAGTCGTCTATTTTAAGAAACTCCAGTTAGGTTGCGGTAGACGTCTTTAGTAGAATCAGAACGTTTGGCTCAGTGCCTTCAGGTGGAAGCTGAAAACCTGGTGTTTAGGTGTGCAGCTCATCTCTGAACGAAACGTGGAGATTAATGTTAAAGAGGTCGAAAATAGAAGGAAGAATGTAGCGAGAAAATAGCAGCGGACCTAAAACCGAACCCTGTGGAACACCAGAGTATTCGGTTATTTACCGCTTTAACCAGCGCTGTTTCTAAGCAATGTTGAGGGTTAAACATACTGAAAGATTTCATGGTAGTCTGAGATTATCTCATGAGCTACTTGATCATAAAGCTCTTGGTCATAAAGAGGAGGTTTGATTTCGGACCTTTAGTTAGACATAAATCAAGGGTCATTTTACCATCTCTTTTCTTCTTCTTTTATTTATGATTGTAGATATTTATCTCCTTTTTGAAATGTGTGTACTGTGTTTGCACAGGCGCTGTATCATGGGAAGTTTATCGACACTGGTTTCACTTTGCCCTTCTACAAGCGAATGCTAAATAAAAAACCCACGCTGAAGGATCTGGAGTCCATTGACCCCGAGTTCTACAACTCCATCCTCTGGGTCAAGTCAGTGTCCTCATACTGCTACGCTTCCTCTTCTCCTTCTGACCTTCACCTTTACTTCCATCCTCACCTCTTGCATCACCTCCTCATGCCCTAACCTTCTCACTGCAGCCTTACCTTCTATCCCCAAATTTATCTCCACTTACCTCGCCAACTACACCTTGCATCTTGTCTATGTTCACATGTTCCTCTTCTCATCTTCATCTCCATTTTTTCATTTCTACAACTCCAGCATTTGCTTCATCCTCACCCTGTTTTTGGAAATACACAAATCTCACCACCTGTGTGTTTTACCAGATAGGCTTACAGACTCGCACCATCACACGCCAACCTGCACCATCACATGTTCACTAGTTTCTAGATGTCATTGGCAAGGCAACACAGGTTAAAAGGTCACACTATTTATCAGTTCTGTCTGTGTGTGTGTATGTGTGTGTGTGTGCACGCGCATGCATAGGGAGAATGATGTGGAGGAGTGTGGAGTGGAGCTGTATTTTGCACAGGACATGGAGATTTTGGGGAAGGTCTCCACACACTCACTAAAGGACGACGGTGAGAACCTGCTCGTCACCCAGGACAACAAAGAGGAGTACATCAGGTACTAGCCCCGCCTCTACTCTCACTAACTCCGCCTCTCCGCTAGTCGTGGGGCGGGCCAGCCCAGTTAAGCAGCACTTGTTACACTCATGATGACTTGTGTTTATTAGAGGATTAAGATCAAATCAAGACTAATGTTGGGATTATGTTTGATACAAAATTAGGATTAGCATTGGGTTATAGTTTAGATTAGATTAATTGGATTTATTGTGTAGAAGGTGGCGTTAATGTCGAATTTGGAATAATGTTACATTACGGGTGTGTGTGTGTGTGTGTGTGTGTGTGTGTGTGTGTGAAGTTTACTGACAGACTGGCGGTTCTCACGGGGAGTAGAGGAACAGACCAAAGCGTTTCTAGACGGCTTTAACGAAGTTGTTCCACTCGAATGGCTTCGTTACTTCGACGAGAAAGAGCTGGAGGTGGGTGGAGCTAACACAAGACCACGCCCATTTACACACTAAGCTTTAATTGTTTTAAAACAGCACTTGCATAATATCATACACAATACAAAAACTAATGTGTGTGTGTGTGTGTGTGTGTGTGTATAGCTGATGCTGTGTGGGATGCAGGAGATCGATCTGAGCGACTGGCAGAAAAACACCATCTATCGCCACTACACCAAGAACAGCAAACAGATCCACTGGTTCTGGCAGGTAATGACGTGTGTGTGTGTGTGTGTGTGTGTGTGTGTACACCAGCTAGCTAAGGCTAATGAGGTGTATGTTGCTGTAGGTGGTGAAGGAGATGGACAATGAGAAAAGGATTCGCCTGCTGCAGTTCGTCACAGGAACCTGTCGGCTGCCTGTGGGAGGATTCGCAGAGCTGATCGGTAACGCGACTATCCGCTGATAATAAACAAAATGTGCAGATTATTTAATATGAAACCTTCAGAGAACCCAGACCTGGTGCCATCTGCTTTTCCTCAGGGAGTAACGGGCCGCAGAAGTTCTGCATCGACAAAGTGGGAAAGGAAACCTGGCTGCCTAGGAGCCACACCTGGTGAGAGACACGCCCACTCCTCCACGCTGATTTAAATAAATCTTAACCGTGCTTACTGGCAGCAACGCCACGAATCGCCAACAGGCTCCAGGCGGAAGTGCACGGAGGCGGCGGACAACAAACAGACGCGTCATTCTAAACTCAAGTCTTCAGCCAAGTTTTATATTCTTATAAGAATTAACGTATTAACTCCTGGCGATGTTTGTTTAAACACCACTTTTTTAAACAAAAAATTATTAAGAGAGTAGAACTTTAGTGAAAATGTCTGGCCTGGACCTATTTAAGAAGGACGGTTTCTGCTAAATGTGTGCTGCCTTCGCACAATTGTAAAGTTTATATAGTGCCTTTCTAAGGTTCGAAATTGTTATACATTTATTCATAAACAAATTTAAATAGTCTAATGTGAAGAAAAAAGTGTCCATCCTCAAACGCGTGGTCCTCTGAGAGGACGTGTGTAAATACCCTGCGTGTGCTCGGTGGTAAACCTGTGCCTCCTCTCCTCCCTGTGCAGCTTCAACCGTCTGGACCTGCCGCCGTACAAGAACCTGGAACAGCTGCGTGAGAAGCTTCTGTTCGCCATCGAAGAGACCGAGGGCTTCGGTCAGGAGTGAGTGAGGGAGGAAGGAAGGGAGCGAGAGAGAGAGTGAGGGAGTGCACAGAGGAGGGGGACACCAGCGACACTCCTGTCACCCGCTGGCTGAGGACAGGGACGACACCGCAGACAGACGAACTCCAACACACAACATTCACACTGACGTTCATTAACGCCCATTACATCATAGCAGTAATGACATTCTGTTTATGTAGCACTTTTTAAAAAGACCAAACTTCTGTTCAAATATAAAAACCTTCAAAATATATATATATATATTTCAGTGCAAACCATAAATGCTGAGAAAGAAACCTTTACCATGGCAACCAAATCCCTGTTAGTGTAGTAGGCTTTGTCCCTTTAAGCCTCCTCAAGGTGGCGCCACAGCTCCTCCGTTCCCATGCCGGGGGAATCAGCTTCACAACCTGTTAGATGAGATTATTATAAATAAATCTTATAAACGATCAGCGAATAGCAGCACATCTGGAGGGAGCGCGCCACATCTGCAGCACGGGAGCGATGACAGAGGAACATGTGTGTGTGGGGGGGGGGGGGGATGTGGTTCCATTCTGTACATAATTACATCTCACACACACACACACACACACACAGATATAGACAAGGAGAATTATGTGATGACCTTGTGTAACCATGGCAACCAGCAGTGAATTCAAGTTAGGATTGTGTAAAGGCAAGTGGAGTGAGTTGAATGTGTTTGTGTTGAGTGTGTGTGTGTGTTTGTGTAAAAATGAAAATGGATCAAACGTGATTTTATTCCTCAGTTTTGTATTTGATTTGTGTTGACTGTGAGACAGTGTGTGATCTTGTACAGAGAGTGTGTGTGTGTATGCAGACACGAGTAGAGGTGACGCAGAGTGTGAGTGTGAACGTGACTGGTGTACAAACATCCATAATTAAACACAATATGTACAGAAAACCTGTGTGTGTGTTACTAGAATACAATGTATGCTGTTTAATGAGCCCTCATTGTGTTTAATGAGCCCTCATTGTGTGTGTGTGTGTGTGTGTGTGTGTGCACTTAAAGGCCTCAAGGGCATGTGTGTGTGTGTGTGTGTGTGTGTGTGAACAGCATGTTCGCGTGATAGTTTGAGACACGTAGCCTCGGGATGTTCTACTTCCTGATCAGCGTCTATGCGAGGGACGCTCTACACGGCTCGCTGTGAAAAAAAACAAAAAGTATTGGCACGCCATTAACTAAAAGGGGCGCATGTTCTCCTAAAGAGGGAGGGAGAGACAGACAGGTCACTGGTACTGGAGACTCCTTATCTGGCTAGCATGTGGCTAACAAAAGATGAACATGAGGCTGAAATAAAGTTATAGCAATGATTAAAATATTTCTTTTGTCAAACCTTTTTACATGGTAAAGCCTACCAAAATAAACACATTTAAAAGAAAAAGTTTATAATATGCAAGATTTTTTTTTTTTTAAAACAACAACCTGGAAGTTTTTATAATATGCAAGATTTTCACAAATGTTTGCAAATGACTTGGGCCCATTACAATATTTAAGTGGCAAGTCAGGTTGACTGGGGCTCGTTATAGTACTTAAGTCCCCTACATACGCACATTCGAGTTACAAACGGTCATGGTCGTACATGTTCAATCACAGAAGTTAGATCAAATGTCTGGCGTACATTTTCACGTGTGTGCGGCCCAGGATGTCCGGACGTGAGCGTAAAAGCAGCGGCGATGAAGCTGGTACTGTTAAGAATCGCCAAGCGATATCGATGGAGACAAAAGTAAAAATGGAGCGAGGTGAAAAGACGAGACATCGCTCGTTCTTTTAACATGAATCATCCAATTATTGGCCCGATTTTTAAAAAATGTCAGTTTTATACTGTGTATAGCCAATTGTGTTACTATCCTAGTACCTAGACAATGTTTGTTGGACTTAGGAACGAGCTCTCAGAACGGACCCAACTGTAGTTAAATAACATTTTTTAATTCAAGTTCACACGAGTCAGCAAGCAGGAACCTGGTTGTCACATACTTTTGCACAAATAAATTTTCATCAGATACTTTCAAAAAGAAAATTTAAAAAACAGTAAATCCCAAAAAGGATTTCTTTTATGTCTTTCAGATCATGTACATTCAACAAAATAAGGCCACAGCCATCTTTAAACACGTGTCGACGTGCTGTCAAATTCAGGAGGATTTCACGCCACACTGATCCAGGATACAGAGATTAAAGATATGTACAAAGATTCATTCCTATCCCTCCCCTTCACAATCCCTTAGTGATCCAACTGCAGTAAAAACTTCCTCTTTCATAACATCAGTCTGATTTCATACAGAACATCGGCAGACGCATCAAAAGGTTATAAAAGCCTGGTGTCGTCAGGATCCCGAACGCCAGGACTCGACAGAAGCTCATCCATCACACAGGCTTCATGAGCACCTGTTTAACAGCTGAAAACTTCATCAACATAAAGCGTCTGTGTGTTTTCTCTCCACAGGCGTGAAGGTGGTTTTATTTACTCCGTCTCTTTCACTGGCTGCAGATGAAAAGCAGACCTTAACACACACAAGGCCAGCGAATCTGGAAAAGCAGATTTTAATCCGGAGCAGAGATGGGCACTGTATTTACTTGAGTTTATGATAAACATGTCAATCAAACGGGTGGGGCTAAAGGTAAAATAAACATTTAAGTTGCTGAAACAAGGCAGTGTGTTGACCGAATGGGGAGAGGGCTTCATAAGAAAATGCTGAGATGCGGATCCTGATCTGATCCTGATCCTATTTTTGCCAAAGCAGTTACGGATGGTTGATTACATTGTAAATAACATTATAAACATATTAAATCTGGAAGAAATAACTCCGGGGAAATCAATATTAACAACAACAAAAACTATCAGTATCTGAACTGGAGCTCCTAGTACGTTCCCGCTGTCTCTCGGTCTGTGCGCGCGCCCGCATGGGACCCGGATGATATTGATGTTAAATTCTGACTAGTTAGGGTTAGACATATTCAGTGTGTGTATGTTGTGTCTCACTGACTCTCCGGCTCTCACACTCTGCAGCCATGGCAACAGTTGGATCTTCTCCTAAAATTGTTCTTATTTTCTCACTATCTGTCGATTTAGGAACATTTGTGATTGTGTGTGTGATGATTTCAGTGGACGTGTTCCTTATATGTTGATGTTTTTGACAGTGAAGGTGGACGTGCAGCTCGGTCCCGACCTCACACACTCTCTGCCCTCCAGGTTCTCCAGGTTCTCCAGGCCCGATAGCGGTGTAGTCTGGACTGGGTTTGTGTCTGACTGTCTACACTCTCCTCCTCCGGTCAGTGATGTGTGTGTGACTCTGCTGAGACTGCAGTGTGTTAGTGAGTCTCAGGACCAGCTGACAGAGGGGACTGGGTTTAGGGCCGAGCTCTCGGGTTCTCATTACTCGATTTAAGATGTTTATAGAATACTGAATAAAACAGTGAAATGTGATTGACATGGTAATAGACGACTCAACAGCGCCCTCTATGTCCTGAATGACTCTGAGTTTGGACCCAAACCGGACGTTAAGTGCCTCCTCATCCGGTGTGCTGCAGCACGCGCGCTTGAGTTTTGAATGCTGACCGTTATAGATGGTTCTGGAACACAGCGAGCTCAGTGAGTCAGGGTCAGATTCATCCGCTTTAAACCGCCTTCAGTCAGCGCGCGCGGAGCTGCTAGGACGTTCCCGCTCTCTCTCTCTCTCTCTCTCTCTCAGTGTGTGCGCGCCCGCAGGTGCGATGTGGGACCCGGATGAAGTGACCCGGATGTGCTATGAGCGCTACACAGCGCTGCCGCGGAGAGGGAAGCCGGAAGTTGGCCGTGAGTGGACGCAGCTCGCGGCCGTGGTTCAGGTCACGCGCTGCCCCGATACACACGCCGGTGGGTGCATGCGCAGGACACGCGCGAGCAAATCACACACGCATACATCATAAAGATAAATAATTGATAAATAAACAACTTCTCTACAGCTGTAGTTTAATTTCTCACCAGGATTTGTCATGAAGCATTTTATATAAGCAGAATAATGACTGTGGTGTAGTGGGTAGCTCTGTGGCCTCGCGCCTCCAGGGTCACGGGTTTGATACCTGTGATGTGACGTCACTCCGTGGTCTCAGGGTTCAGGAGACCCTCCCATGTTCCTGAGAGAGAATTTAAGGATGGTTTTATTTGGAGGTGGAGAATTACAAGTTACACCTGCTCAGTCCGCTATAGGATCATAGGGGAACTGCAAGATTTTACAGCGTCAAACACAAGCATATGTCCATTTAAAATGAATTTTAGGAAAAATCATTTTTTGAGTCAGTGTGGCGATACAGGAATTGGCACACAAAAGCATTTTTTTTTCATCTCTAATAGACAGATAGATACTTTACTGACCCTGAAGGAAATTCCCAAAGAACAGATTCCAAAAGACGTGTGTGAACTAGAGTTATGTCATGTTATCATTTCATTCTGATCAATGTTTATTATAGCTGCATAACTTTAACCTTCCAATACAGTTTTAAATCTCATTCTTATACCACGGCACTTGACAAACAACATCTAATTTCCCATAACGACTGAAATTCCTGTTCTTGCTTCCATTACAGCAGCTATAAACACATGCCCTGTCAGCACTCTTTCTTTATTTTCTCGTTTCAAGTTAACAAGACATAAAATCCTTCAATGTATCATGTGACTAAGAAACTGGAAATCCGCATAAACTCCTCTGTCCTGTAGATTACAGTTACTACTTTACCTCAATGCGCTGACACTGGAGACTCCTTACTCTTCCGAAAACACAATTATCCACAATTATTATACTTTTTTTTTTTTTTTAATTGTATGGAGTGGAGGATCCACAAAGAAACCAGTTACTATAGAAATAAGGCAGTAACATTGAGTACTCTGGTGTACTGCGGGCAGGCGGTGTTGATCAGGTTGTGTAATGTTTATATCGTTCCTCCAGGGGGGCGTTATTGATTTTAAGATACGGTCGAGGGGTTATGAAATCATGGTATAATGACAACTTTATGGTTTTGCTCATCAGTGTTAAAAGAGGTTGTGGCTTTGGGGACGGGAACCAAGTGCATCGGACGCAACGCCATGAGCCCTAAAGGTAAACAACAACAACACAAACTTAAAGACAGCAAAGGCAAAAATATACACAAGTGTGTATGTAAATATATTCAGTATATATGTGAGTGTTTATATATATATATATATATATAGATTGATATATACACACATATATAGTGTGTATTTACATACACACTTGTGAGTCAAGATTTCACTAATGTGTGTATGTGTGTGTATGTTTACCGGCTGGTGCTTAGCAGTAAGTGTGTGATCTTGATGCAGGTGATGTCCTGAATGACAGCCATGCCGAGGTGATCGCCCGGAGGAGCTGCGTTCGGTGCGTACCTGCACTAGCTCTAACCCTTTACTTTATGTGTGAGTATTACCCATAATGCATTAAGGCTCCAGACTCGCACCATTCGGTCATCTGGGGATGATAAAGGGATGATGAGGGATGATGTTAAATCTAATTCTGGATACTTTTAGGATGAGAATGTTGTGAGTGTTTACACATAATGGCAGTAAATTATACGCTGTAACAGAAGAATGCCTGTTAGATTGCAGTATGGAAGGCTGGGCTTTTCTGTGTATGGATTGGTTGTTGAGTGGTTCTTCTATAGTTTTGAGGCTGTTGTTGGTGACGCAGTTCTCTGGAAGGTTTGCGGCAAGTTCTCCGGGGTTCTGGGGCAGGTTTTGGTGTTTCTTTAGCAGTGCTGGAAAACATCCTGCGCACGTAAGAGAGTGTTGTGTCACAGTATCTTTGCCTCATCTGTCTCACTGTCAACACACACCTTTACACATGCAATACACATGCAATGGACAATGATCAGATGAGATGGAGAAAATGACTTATGCAAATCACAGACACGGAACTGGGTGTGGCCTGAACTTTAATGTTTGTTTTCACTAGATTTATTTCTTATCGATGCACACAAACAGATACAGATGAGTGGTTTGATAAAGAGTGTAAAGATACTGAGTGTGTGTGTGTGTGTGTGTGTTGTCGGGGGTTCTGGGGTAGTTCTTGGTGGTTCTGGCTGTTTCGCGAGACGTCCTCTGTGGTTCTGGGGCAGTTCTTGATGTTTCTTTGGCAGTGTTGGAAAACCTGCACTGTGTGAGTGAGTGTGTGTGTGATAGAGAGAGAGAGAAAGAGAGAGTTGTGTATCTTTGCCTCATCCGTTTCACAGTAAACACAGGCACCTTTACACACAAACACAGGCAGTAAAATGGAAAAATGAAGCATGCAAATCACAGACATGGAACTGTGTGTGTCTTAAACACTGATGTTTTCATTAGAACTATTATTCAGTGTTACACAGACGGTTGGTTGGGTAAAGAGTGCAAAGACACTGAGTGTCTGTGTTTGTTTTGTCACAGTCTAGTTACAGTACAGTAGATAGATGCACAGACTTTACTGATCCCGGGAGAGAATCCCAGTACAGTATTGCAGATTTTATACAGATGAAACAGTTCAAAATAAGAAAAAGAAATAAAATGTGCAAAAAAAAAAGTGACGGTGAGTAATGGGATATGTATACTGTATAAGTTGCTCTTGTCATCTGTTACATAGCGGTTGTACAGTGTGATGGGTTCAGTGAACGGTGAGAATGATTTCCTGAAGCTGGACCAGTCTGTTCGGGAATGAACTCCACTGCCTCTGGATAGGATCGTCGTGTAGTGGGTGGGATGGATTTCCTTGATCGACAGACCACAGCACTATAAAGGGCACTCGCCACGACAGACTGATGAAGTCTGCATCCTGCTGCATACCTTGAATGATCTGAGCTTGAAATAAAGTCTGCTCGACCCCTCGTCATACCCAGCGTCGGTGTTGGGTGAGGAGAGCAGATTTGGACTGGAGGACCATGAGGGTAACAGGTTTAATCCCAGTTTTACACTTCCTAAAGTTCACTACCATCTCCTTGGTTTTCATGATGTTTAGGAGTCGATGGTTTCTGGTGCACCACAAAGCTGCCTGTTACAGCCGCTCCTTACTTAGTGCTTTGTTTTATTATTTTTTTATCTTTGCAATCTTTTTGCAACCACTGTCCATCATCAAGGTGTGTGTGTGTGTGTGTGTGTTTACAATAACACGGATGAGCAGTAAGACGGATGAGGCATCCTGGATGATTGTCATGACACATGCTGTGTGTGTGTGTGTGTGTGTGTGTGTGTGTGTGTGTGTGTGTGTGTGTGTGTGTGTGTGTGTGTGCAGGTACCTGACGGAGCAGCTGGGTGTGGTGATGAGAGGGGGTCACAGCTCCGTCTTTTGTCGCGCCGATCAGACAGGGAAGTGGAGGCTTCGTACTGACGTCTCCTTCCTGTTCTTCTGCAGTCACACGCCATGTAAACACAGATCACACACACACGTAAACCTTGTTAACACACTTTAACATACATAACATAACATAAGCTGGCACACCTCAAACACAAACGTCACATACATACACTAAACATACACACACGGCTCACTTACAATATACTGTACACACACCATATACACGCATACAGTATCTTAAACATTCATTACTTGCTCATGTCACACACACACACCTGTGAGTAAAGCTCATTAATCCTGCTGTGGATGATTCTGACTGTAACCTGTGCAGCGTCTCCCAGTTATCAACAAAAACCACAGAGGAAAAAAAAATGAACGGTTCCTCAGCAGTGACGCCATCCTGCCGCTTAACGCACCTCGCAGTCACATGACATGGCAACGCCAGCCCGCTTACGATATATTATGAGCATCATGAATAAACACGCATAAGCTTACCGAGCCGCATGAAGGCGTGTCCATGTAGATTCTCACCCATGATTTCTGTCTGAAAGTGGGAACACTGATGTAATGTAGGTGCTTTTTTCTTTTTTTTTTATCTATAATGATATGTAAAGGCTGCAGATACATTTTCAGATACAGTGTAATACAATGCTCTTTAATCTGCGTGCGCAGCTCTTACCCTAAAGCTGAAGGGAGCAGTTCTGCAGAACAGCCTCTCCGTATTCTGAATTCAGGTCACAACTAAAATCTGATACGATATTTGGATCGATTTGGGTTCATTTTAGGCATATTTACCTTGTTCGAGTCAAATCAGGACTTTTGAGTAACAGAACACAGTTCTGAGAGTTAAAAACTCCCTTTATGTCTCTATATAACCTCCTGATCCACTAATGCACTTATCCCAGTGTTTCACTAGTGCTTGGACACCATTCAAGGTAGAAACGCCGGCCTCCCAGGAACTCCTTTAACGGCCCAAACATGTGGAAATGGCTTGGAGCGAGGTCAGGCCTGTACAGGGGATTGGTGAATGAGTGTGTGTACAGTTCCCACAGACAGAGGCATCTCTTCTGCAAGCTGGTGACAAGTCAATCCATCAATTTTTTTAAGGATTTAGTGGACACCGAGCCACCTTGGCCTGGACCGTCATTTACGGACATACGGCCTTCTTTAAAACATTTATGAGGCCTAAACACACACACACACACACACACACACACACACACACACACACACAGTAGAGTGTGGAGTGAAATGTTTTTTAAAACTGTCTCGAGACAAAAAAGAGAATAAAGTACAAATAAATGAAAGTACTGAATAAAGTTCAACTAAAAATTTAGCATTAAAGTAAAATTTACAGGCAGGATAGAAATGTACGAAGGGAAATATTCGAAGAAAGGAACAACAGGGAAGGACAATGTACAGAAAATGAAACTGAGTAGAAATATCCACTCTATATGTACAGTACAGGGGCGTGTACAGATGAGCGGCCGCAGCGGTTAGCGGTTAGCTTTATACCGTATTTATTCAAAAGGTGCAAATATGTCTGTGTGGCGTGTACTGTATGTGCAAATAGACAGAGTGCTTCGCAAAGATACACAAGGGTTGAACACTGACTCATTATTTTGTTAAAATCCCGTATTGATCATCAGGATTAATGCCTCCTATATCACTGTCACGTCTTACAGCTGTGGCTAAAGCAAACAACCACACGCTCGTCAGGGTGACGTGTCCCGTACCTCATCCTGTGCTGGATTTTACAGACCTCCGGCCGTTTGAAGTGACGGGAGAGGATGTGGAGGTGTACAGAATCTGTGTCCATTTAATAAGATCCTCTCCAAACCTGAGAGCCTCTGACTGTGGAGTTTATCACATCTGATGACATCCTTAATCCCCCTTTAGGGTTCTAGCTAATAATTTTAGCTCACGGTTTAAAACAGATGATGGTCTGTGTTTTTAAACTAGTAAAACCCTCCAGTAAAGATGGAGCGACTGAACCAGGATTATAGGAGTGATGAAACAGTTTTATTAACAAGTTAATAATTTTGGGTCTTTTTGAACTAGTTGCTCATAAACAGCCTATAAACTATAAAGATTGTTCCTTGTAATACTTTGGTTATAGAGCTCTTGTGGTCACGTGATCCAGAAAGAAACATCTTGCCATCTTGCCTACAGGTAGCTCAGGGGTTAAGGTATTGGACTACTGATCAGAAGGTTCCAGGTTCAAACTCCAGCACCACCAAGTTGCCCCTGTTGGGCCCTTTAGCGGGGCCCTTAACCCTCAACTGCTCAGATGTTTAAAAAAAAAAAAGAGAGAGAGAGAGAGATAAGAATTGCTCTGAATTGCCTAATTCTCAAATGTAACGCCGTCGAGATGAGGAACAATGAAGCTCTGGCTGGTTTTACTGACCACAGGGTAAGAAACAAGATGAGAAACTTGAGGTGTTGAGTATTACTGATTCTTATCAAACTCCAGCTGTTTCAACTCCTTCGAGAACCTTGAACTGCCAGATTTACCATATAGTAATTTTGCCAAACCATAAAAAATCACCAGTTATAGCATAATTATCACAAATCCAGTCAGCGGAGCCAGATAGTGTAAGTCGAATAAAACAATTTGATTGTGTATTTGACATCTAATAAGTTCATATTAATATACGTAATACGCCTTACGTTAGATAGTGTTCATGTCACCTGTCGTTGCTCATGAAGTCTAATATGTCCATCCCTCCACTTTTGCAGCAAGATGATGTAAATCGACATGTAGTTGCTGTGAGTTATAGCTGAAGCTCTCCTAATGAAATGATGAGCACAAAGCACTGCCAGTACTATGTGCAAAAATATCACAGTGGGCACGTGCAATGAAACCGTTACCCTAGGACCGGAAGGATGCTGGACCAGGGTGATCACTGGAAGGAAAGGACAAGAACCAGTATGTGACGCCGTTCAGAAAGACAGCAGCTTCACCACGTGACTGTTTGCAGACTTTCTCCTACCTGTTGTAGCATGGTGCTGATCCAACACCTTTTCAAGAAGGTTCTTGGGCTTTACAGTACCTGGTCAGCGTGGCGGACCTGTGAAAGGGCGACTCGTGAAGATCCAATCTCATTAATCTCCTTTTTATAGGGAATCTTAACCCCGCTCGGGAGGTCGATGCTCTTATCCAGAGCGAATTACATTTTTTAATTTTTTTTAAATTATTTTTTTAAATCTAATTTGTCCAATTCTTTTTCCCCGATTTTCTCCCTAATTTAGTCGTGTCCAATTCCTCCCCGTCACTAGGGGGCTCCACATTAAGGCTACTACTACCACTCACGCATTTCCTAAGACTATCACGTGTTTCCTCCGCGTGCGCGAGCTCGCAGACGCTCCGAATGGCGTAGAGCCGTGCAATTAATGTGGGAGCACTAATACCTCTCATCCCTCCCCGCTGAATTTAGAGTTTAGCTCTCTCTGTGCCTCCGGCTGTGAGAGGAAAACAGCATCACCGGGATTCGAACCAGCGATCTCCGGATGATAGGGCGAGCGCTTTATCCTACTGCGCCACTCGGAGGCACGAATTACATTTTTACCTCATTATACATCTGAGCAGTTGACAGTTAAGGGCCTTGTTCAAGAGCCCAACAGGGGCAACGTGGTGGTCGTGAACCACGGGATCTGGTTTGAACCTGGGATCTTCCGAACTGTAGTCCAATGCCTTAACCACTGAGCTACGCCTGACCTCTCCGCAACATCTGGTTTAGTAGCTCAGGTTCTGTGGTTCAGGTCATAGTGGTTCATATTTGTAGGTTCTGCAGAGTCCGTCTTTTCATCGCTTCAATTCCAATGAAAACTTTAGATGACTGGCTGATTCCTGTCGACTAGCCGATTGGACTCACTCATAGCTTAGCGGGTCCCACCTTAGCATTAACCTTTTTTTATAAGGTTCAAACTCACTCCACTGTTTTAACCACATGATTTATTTTTTTTGTTTTTGTTTTTCTTCCACACCACTGTCTAGGTGGAGACGCCTCCATCATCCCCATGTCAGAGAGCCAGGAGCAGCCCTGCCCACCAGTCCCACGAGCCCACCAGGAGTCAGAGCAGGGAGACAGGAAACGGAGCGCCGAGAGTGAGACTGGTGGAGTTAAGAAGCGTATCAGAGTGGACAGACAGCAGGACGTAACAGCTGGAGACAATCCGCGCGGTATGGAGAGTGTAGGAGATGATTTGGGAAGCGAGTGCGCAGACGTGAGCGCAGGTGATCGGCTGTGTGACGTGCACCGCACCGGGGCGAAATGCGTTCCCGGGGCACCGAGTGACCCACGGGGTCCGGGGCTGGACTTCCACGCGGTGGGCGCTCTGCGCGTGAAACCGGGCCGCGGAGAGCCCACGCTCTCACTCTCCTGCAGCGACAAACTGAGCCGCTGGTGCGCGCTTGGCTTCCAGGGGGCGCTGCTGAGCCACTTCTTGCAGGAGGGAGTGTACTTCAGTGCCGTGGTGGTGGGGAAGTGTCCTTACAGCCCACACGCTCTCCATCGGGCCATCAGCAGGTCGCGTCACACCTTCCTCGTGTTTGTTGTACGTTATTACACATCATAGTTTTCTTTTAAATAATATATAGTTTGTGTTTTTCTGTGTAATCTCTTTCTCGCTCCAGATGTGCGAGTGTGACGGGTCTACCAGCTGGATTCTCTCCACACACTCCTGAGCTCCTGCAGTCCAGTGTGGAGTTCACACACAGCCGCGCGCACACACTGCAATCCCATGATGCCTCACAGCAAGGCCGTGTGGTGCCGTGTGGAGCCAGTAAGTGCCGTGTGTCAATCTCACACACACACACATACTTTACAGCTGTGTCAGAACTGACCCGGTGTGTGTGTGTGTGTTTTAGCCATAAGCTGGTGTAACGTCTCCTCTCAGCCTCTGGACGTCACCGCGAACGGCTACAAACACGGCGTGACGAAGAAATCCCTGGGGACGCCGCAGGCTCGGTGAGCACCGCATTATACAGATATACTTCTATATTTCTGTGTTCATTTGCATATTTTCTTATTTCATTATTTGCACGTTTCTCTTCTTGTCTTGTCGAACAGATCGCTAATCAGTAAAGTCGAGCTGTTTCACTCTTTTCTAAAGCTGCTGGAGGTAACGGACGACTTCGGACTTCCTGACTCTCTCAGGTGAGGACCTTTAAAACCCCACCCCTAATGTATGCATCACTTCCTGTCGAGACAGCCAGAAGCCACGCCCCCAGTTGCGCTCCATTCCGAAGTGTACTTCACCGGGTGCTCCCTACTCCCTGCTTCGTTTGTAGGGAATGTCAGTGAAGGGAACTTCGACAAGACTGACACCATTTCGGAACGCCCTGATGTTACTTCCCCCATGCGTTACCATGGTAACATCAGCACCTTAGATACCTGTCCCTGCTGCTGTGGAAATTTCACACTACGGACTTTAAATATTCAATATTTATTTAAATAAAAACTGATGCCATTATAAACCATTGAAACGTGTATACCTTGTAAATAAATTATTGATTAATAATAATAATAATAATAATAATAATAATTGATTAAAGATGTACAAAGATGCATTATTTTTTTTACAGATTACTAGTCTATATAATACTACAGATTTCTTGGGTAAATTAAAATCTAAATAATTTTGTCCTATTAATGTGATGTTGTCCTCGATAATAATAATGATAATAAATATATAAATCCTTTTTTCGAGCTCCAGCAAGACGCAATGACTTATGGGAAATTTTTCATTCCCATTTCCGTGGAAGTGATCAACTCTTGTTCCCTCTCGTTCCCTACACCGTTCGCAGTTCCCTTTAAACTGAACACTTTCGCTCCCTGCGGTTTGGATTCACACTTAACATGGCTGAACACTCCATGTAGTGTACTTCGCAGGGTTCTTCAGGCCGATCGGAACGCACCTCATTTAACAGACTTAACTTCCTGATAACCTCGCCTGGATAACTGAGAATCTTCACACACATTCCAGACAAGAAGATAAATGAATAAAACCTATAATGGTAGGTGATCTGTAATGACGTGTCCAACAATTAGCATCCTAATTCCTCCCCAGCGGGATTTTCCAATCTGGTAAAGGCAGTTCAGTTTATTGTTAACTAGCGTTAGTACGCGTCATTGACGGTTAAAGAGTTTGTTGAAATAGTTATCAAATTCAAATTTTTATTTGTCACGTACACAGTCATACACAGTACGATATGCAGTGAAATGCTTAGACAACTGCTCATGACCTTAAAATCAAAGACTATGAATAGGAAATAGATATGAAAAATTAAATAGAGGGTAAATTTAACTAGGAAAGAATA
>JAQQZT010000002.1:30158511-30172487 GCA_030068275.1 Clarias platycephalus | reverse complement strand
CTAAACCTCCATCTCCAACCCAGAACATCTCCACATCTCTAAACCTCCATCTCCAACCCAGAACATCTCCACATCTCTAAACCTCCATCTCCAACCCAGAACATCTCCACATCTCCAAACATCCACACCACCACACCTCCACTATCCCCACATCTCTACACCTCTGTCTCAACCTTAAAACCACAAAATCTCCACATACAGTATACACCTCCACCTCTAACACTAGTACCTGAGACACAGACCCGTGTGTGTGTGTTGTGTGTGTTGTGTGTGTGTGTGTGTGTGTAGGTGTCCGAGCGCAGTCTCCCCCCGCGGCCGCAGGAGCAGCAGTCCCTTCACGAGCGTGTGTTAGCTGAAATCCGTCAGGAACACAAACTGCGGCCGGTGGAGAGGCGGAGCTCCAAGAGACGTGCGTCAATCACTCCCCCTTTAACCAATCAGCAGTCAGTTAGGCTCCGCCTCCATTCTGTATGTCTCCGATTCCAGTAGTGTAGCATGAAGTCTGTTTGGTGTTGTGGTGTGTGTGTGTGTGTGTGTGTGTGTGTGTGTGTGTTTTCATCACTGTGTGTGTTTTTCTCTCCTCAGCGTTTGGTTCTCTACCCTGTCTGGCTCACTCCTGTCACTGTGACCTCAAATCCACTTCCTGTATTGACCTGTCAATCACTGAAGGTGGGCTCCGCCCCTTTTCACGACCTCGTGTGCTGCTCAAAGCCCCCACACTCGCTGAGATGGAGGAGATGAACCTGTTTGAGGTGTGTGTGTGTGTGTGTGTTGCTGTACAATGAGGTAAAACTGGGTGGAATTGGAATCTTGACACCCTGACACTTTATTGACTTCGCCCCTTTTCTCAGAGGCTTCACACAGTAATGTCATATATGTATATGTGTGTGTGTGTGTGTGTGTGTGTATGTGTGTGTGTGTATAGGACGAGGACTCTCCTGATGGTGGTGAGTGTGTGGAGAGTATGATGAAGCGTGATCGTTCCTTCTCGGAGCATGACCTGGCCGAGCTGCTGCAGAGCGAGGCGAATGAACCGTGCACCTCTGCGTGTGTGCGTGGAGAAAGACCACGTTCATACACACACACTGGAACCACACGCACACGCCCACACCGAGGTTAGAACCAAGCACACACAGAGGCAAACACAATTTCTTTACTTCCATCTTGTATTTTCTGCAGTTTCTCATTATGGCCACCAGGGGGGGACAGAAACTCTGCTCTGATCTCACTCCTAATGTAACACAATAAACACTTTCAGGAGATAAAAGTCATTAATTAAATCCATCTGATCTCATGCAGTAGACAGATATTATGGCTGTAATTATTCTCTGGCTCCGCCCTGTTTGCAGCTTCATTTCCTGTGATTGGCTGGTCTCCTGCGTCTTCTGCCTGTCGCACTCTCAGTGAGGTGGAGGAGGTCAGTGAGGCTTCAGCACCGTCGAAAAGCCTCAGCACCAACCAGTGGATGGTGAGCACCTAAATGCCCCGCCTCTTCTGACACATCTAATACAAAATTATAATAATTATAAGTGAAAATTAGTCACGCCCACAATACAGTCACTTGCATTTAGACTCACTCTTAACGCATCATCACCTACACCTGCTTTGTATGCTTTTCTGTGGCCCCGCCCCTCTTCCCGACACACTCAGGATGAGTTCAGCCACCCGGTGGAGAGTTTGGCGTTAACCCTTGATGAGGTCATCAGCGTGCGCCGCGTGCTGGTGAAGGCCGAGATGGAGAAGTTCCTCCAGAGTAAAGAGCTTTATAACAACCTGAGGAAGGGCAAGGTGATCACACACACACACACATACATACATACACACGCACACACATACACACGCACACTACATCATGCAGCTATTCTTTGTCATCTAGCTCCACCTGCATGTGTACGTGTGTACGTGTGTATGTGTGTGTGTGTGTGTGTGTGTGTAGGTGTGCTGCTGCTGTAGGGTGAAGTTTCCACTGTTCTCTTGGCCTTCTACGTGTCTGCTGTGTAAAAGGTCAGTAGGACGTTTGATTTCAGTTTCACTCGTGTTTAAATGATGCTGTGGATTATTATTCAGCCCTGCAAGAGTTATGAATATTCATATGACATCACTAAATATGTATAGGTTGTGTTATTATTATTATTATTATTATCATTATTATTTATTATTCAGAAAAGGCATTTCAAAGAAATACTCTATTACACTATATTACTACTATTCAAAATGTGCAATTTGTGAATAATGTGTGTGTGTGTGTGTGTGTGTGTGTGTGTGTTTAACCCCATAGGTCGGTGTGTGGCTCATGTAGTGCAAAGGTATTTCAGCTTTCATCTCTCAGCTTTCCACACTTCCTGTTTGAAACATGATCTCAGTGTGTGTATGTACATGTGTGTAGTAAAAATATCACATGATGACTTTAATGATCAGCGCACACACACTCCTGTAGCCAGTGTGTGGGTGTGTTTGCGGGTGGTTTTCCTGAATTTGTCGCGTAACGGTGTGTGTTTGACCTTTTAGTTCCTGAGTGTGTGTGGAGGTGTGTGTGTGGAGGTGTGTGTGTGTGTGGGGTAGCTCGAACTTTAAACTTTTCCACACAAGCCCTGTTCTGCCCACGCTGTGTTCCTGTCACAGTGACTCATCAGCTAATAATGCTAATGTGAACAGAAGCTAAAACGAAATCTGTTAAATGATGATGATGATGATGATGATGATGCTGTTTGTCAACCATTGATTTAAGTAATAGAAATGTAGCTAGAGAGCTAATTTGGAGATTAGCGTTCAAATGTGTGTATGAATATTTTTTATATGTGAGTCAGCAAACACAACAAACCTGAAACACAACTGTATGTTTAGGACGGAGCCACAAAGGCTGACATTCCAGTGTTGGCTGTTTCCTGTTTCTTTTCTCTCTGTTAGCCATGTTAGTGTTTGAAATTCCTTTGGAATTCCTTTATTTCTTTATTTCTTTAGATGAAAATGCCGTCTAAGAAGCTGGCACACATCCCCGTGTATGCCGTTGGCTTTCACAGCAGCCCGCGGAGCCACAGCCAGCGCAGTGACGTCTACAAGTGAGTCTAGCTAGCTAAATTCTCTGAGCCCCGAGCGACTTAGTTATGACTTTTGCCTTATGGCGAGGATCTCCATCATGCTGTAAAAGACATTCTTCATCACCAAACTGCTCTTGGATGGTTGGGGAAGTCGCTGGTTGTTTTTGTACCGTTCTTCTTAGGCAAAATTGTAAGTGAGCACACTCCCTTAGGCTGAGAAGCATCTGTTGGCATGACATAAGACTGGTGGTAGAGCTCACCCTTTCTTCACCAGATGCAACAATCATAAAGGGGATTCATCAGAGAAAATGACCTTAACCCCAGGCCTCAGCAGTCCAATTCCTGTACCTTCCACAGAATATCCGCCCATCCTTGATGTTTTTTTTTTCTGGCGCGAGGGGCTTCTTTAATGCCCTTCCTGAAGGGTGAGCGCTACCATCAGTCTGGTGATGAACAATGCCTTTTCCAGCATGATGGAGATCCTCACCATAAGGCAAAAGGGATGGCTAAGTGGCACGGGGAACAAAACATGGAAATTTTGGGTCCATGGCCAGGAGACTCCCCAGACCTTGACCCCAATGAGAACTTGTGGTCAATCCTCAGGAGGCGAGTGAACAAACAAAAACCCACAAATTCTGACAAACTCCAAGCATTAATTATGTAAAAATGGGCTGAAGATGAATATTTGTGTCAATCTCAAAACTTTTGTCCCTGGCTGCAGAGCTGAGTTAATCAGGATTTTTTTATTAACAGTTCATAAACGATTAAGTTTGGACCTAGCAAGAAACTCAAAATGTTAATCCTCATACAGTATATTACTCAATGTTTGCTTGTTAAAGTCAAATTATTTTTATCAGATTGTTGGTCTGCGTCTCAGGTCTCTGCGCTCGTTGTCCCGCCGCGCCGTCGAAGATGAGTTCCCGTACCTTTATGTCGCAGGCTGCACTCTGAGAGACGTTTGTGCCGAATGCACCAAGTTCGTCGCCAATGTCGTTTCTTCCAGCCGCCGCAGCCTCGACATCATTAACAACACACCTAAGAGAGGGAAGCCCCGCCCTCGTCCTGCCTCTCTTCACAACCCCATGCCTCCAAGGGGTGGAGTCAACTAGGACAGTGACTGAAAGAGCAAGTGGGCTGTGTTGCTTTGCTGGGCTGCTTCTCTTTAGACACGACGCACGACGCCCGTTGGCCACGCCTTGAAGTCAGTGATGTCAGTGATTTGGACCACTATATTCCTGTTTTCATGGAATGACCTTTGACCCTTTTCTGTTCTGAGTGGTCGGTGCAATTAGGCACGCCCTGACATACGGTCCCCGCCCCCTGAGTCGGCGATTATCATGTGCACCACCCAGACAAGGATCTGAAGTTCTGCCCCCTTAAAGCAATGCGTGATGTATGTCTGGTCTCTAGCCATGCCCTGAATTTAACCAGGTGTTTGTTAGTATTGCTCCGCCCACACAGGGACAAGGCACCACCATATTACTGCCTCAGCATTGTGACTTTTGACCCTTGTGGTACCAGGATATAACAGCTGTGTCCCAGGACTGGCTGCTCAGCAGTGTTTTGCTTACCAGCGCCCTTATACATGACCTGACACGCCCTTAGGGTGCAGCACTCCGCCTTCATATGGAACATGGAGCACCATATTACTGCATTTTGCCTCGTTTAACTCTTCAGCCCCACCCCAACACAATATTAAGATTGCTCTGCCCACACAAGGACGCGCACCTCTACAGTATATTCGTGCCTCAGCTATTTGACCTCTGACCCTGAGTAATGCTCACCCTTTCTGTTGGACGCGCCTCTTTAAGCCACGCCCTTGATGTAATTAATTAGTGTAAACATCAGCATTTTCCTGCCTGGCCTAATTAGGACATGCTCTGTAAGAGAAGCAGGAAGTGGAAAAAGCATGTTAATTGCCTCGATTATACCTCGAATGTAGTGCATACTTCACTAATAAGTCGGACACGCCCCTTCCCAGCTGATAAGGCCACAAGCCGAATCATATGCTGAAGTGCACGATGAAGTGTGCTATAAAGTGGACTCAAATGCTTTGAAGCTGCTCTGTAGCGCAGGACCGATGGTCTGAAATCACCTGAATGCCATTTAATCCTTCTATCCTGCTGAAATGCAATCAGACCCCGCACGGAATCTGAAAATACTGCAGTATGTTATTGAAATCTTCCGAGCTCGGACGCGAGTTCATTGCACTATGTAGTGACTGAATGTATCAGGGATTTGAAGCCTGTTTGAGAATGTTAGAGAGACACTGTACAGCCATTAACACCATCTCCACCAACACTCATCTCCATATTAGAGCCTTAGACAGAGCGCTGACGATGTCCATACTGGAAAATAGAAAACGTTGCACGTGAATATTTTGTGTTAAAAATAAATAATTGTTTATTTGTATTTTGCCGTTCAACACTGTTGCTAGGCAACGGGGAAACACCGACACTAAACGTGAGCTAGCTAATGACATACGTGAATGATTTAGAATGTTAGCAACTTACCATGAGTTCAGACCAATGCCTGTGTGTGTGCGCGGACAAACACGCTGACATTCGCTCCCAGTGTGTGTTTTCAAAGCCTTTTCTGAGATGGGATTATCTCTCAGTTAAATCAAATATAACCTGAGTACAAACAGGTAATGTTAAAGTACCACCTGGAAAAAAAACAGCAGTCAGTATTTAATATCATTAAACATTAGCATCCCCTAACAAACACTAGCACTGTGTTAAATCATGTTTGCTAATGTCATGCAGTTGGGGAATTATGATGAATCTGGCTTTGTTTACTTTTGGAATACACAGGGTTAAAATCGTACTGCAGTTAGCCACTAGAGGGCCTCCTTTGCAACGCTGTCACAATGTCCACTCATACACACACTCATTGGTTAAGACTGTATGGACGAAGCGGTGACAGAAACAACCATGTCAACAGAAATTTCAACATTTACCTCAGATGTGTCGACAAATTCCTAAGAAAGTCCTTTGTGCAGCTAATATGACCCTGTAATTATGCTTAGCATCAACCGCTAACACACATTATGTTGTTACCGACTTAACTCATGAAGACATTTCCTGACATTAGCTTAGCTTGTTATGCTGTCACACAAACTCATCTGTTTTTGAAATGATAATCTGTTAGTTAGCTAAAGTTAGGCAGCGACTTGTGAGCTAGGTTAGCTAGCCAGATTTCTCCACACACTGTAAGCTAGCTTTGTGTTAGATTAGACTGGTCATGTGCTCTAGATGAGTTAATCATCGAGTCGCCCTCATAGCGTCAGATTCCGCTAGAACACATTGGTGAATAATGACAACTTTGATTAGCCTGTTAGCGTTAAATGTGTCGTTTAAAAAAATAAAAAATGATAAATTCTCTTCCACCTGAAAATATCATCATTCTGCAGGTCACATGACTCAGACTTTGTGTTTTTGTAGTACTTTTTAAGAAACAAACAGACACTTCAGATTTTGTTTCTCCGCAGAAACCAGAGAGTCCGTGGCGTTCGTCACGGTTTGGAAATGAGTTCTGGAGAAAATCAGCGCGAGTCCGTAGAGATTCAGTAGTGTGCACTCTGTCTATCTTGGGCCCTAATAAGGAGATATATGCCTCCACACACACTTACACACGCACACAGGCACACACAGGCGCGCGCGCACTCACACACACACACACACATGGCTGCAGCTGAATTTTCCATGTGTTTTGCCTTTTTATTTTTTTTATTTTTTTGTAAATGCTGCGTATCTGCAATAAATCAGTTCTAAACTGTGTGTCTGAGTCTGTGTGTGTGTGTGTGTGTGTGTGTGTGTTTGAGTGAGAGGTGAAACAGAGGTTACACACGTCCGCTGTTAGCATGACCCAGCTGTGTAAAGAGAGCATCAGATTTACCACTGTTAGCTTTAAGACTCATATAAATATTTGTATTTAATAAAGCTTTCATTTCCTTGTGATGCATTGTGGGTACTCGGAGTGGTTGCTGCTGTAAGGATCGTTATTTATATAAACTTTTACATTCCAGATGTGTGAGAAGTGTAGAATAAAATGTAATGAATGACTGCTGAAAGACTAGGAGACAACAAGGGGAAGAAAGATAAATCTGTGTATACAGTAAAATATATACATTTATAACAAATGTTATAAGTAAAGCATTGATGGCTTAGTGGTAGGTTTCTCACCTGCCATGCGGAAGGCCCGGTTACAATGCCTACTCAATACCCAAACCCCAGCCACTGGATGCAGTGCCGGTCCCAAGCCCAGATAAAATGGGATGCTTGCATCAGGAAGGGCATCCGGCGTAACACCTGTGCCAAGTTGTGTGTGGATCAGATGGTCCGCTGTGGCGACCCCTCGACGGGAGCAGCCGAAAGACCAACAACACCAACATATAAAATGTCATAAGTGAAATTGCGAAGTACTCCTAGAACGTTGCACACGATATTCCATAAGGGGGTGCTATTGGGATTCTCGTATAGACCGCAATATGGGAATAGCGACAGCGGTAACACCACAGGTTGACCTCAATAACACTTGCATGCTAGCTAACTTGGTTGCTATTTTCGCTATCGCTAAACTAACCTGATTAGCACGGTATAATGACTGCAACATTCATTTTATAAAATCTGATATTGTTTATTGCTTAATCTAATCGGGGAAACATTTGACATTCCTGCAAGGCTGGATTCTTTTCTTACATCTTTTGGAAAACAAATATTGTGGACACGCGCAGGTCTTGCAAAACAAACTACATATTTGGCTAACAAATTTTTTCACCCGCTAAGATTTTGGTACATGCATAAAACAGACACAAAATGCATCGTAGGAATGAAAAGGTACTCAATAAACACCTTGCAAATAATTACAATATTTTTATTTTTTTTGAAACATGCAGCACTGCATGAAGGCAAAAGTACTGTCTAAAATAATTTTTAACAAACCTATGCACTTTGTGTCTTTACAGAATCTTACTGCATGTGTCTCTTTTTTTAAGCTTCATGTGTCAGCCATGTTTCTAACTCAAATAGTATAATGAGCCTGAGTCATGTGACTATGACTTTTGACAATGTGCAGAAAAGTTTGTACAAAATTTGCTCATTAAAAAATATATTATATAATTGTTTTAAATAATTGTATGTTTTCATCTTTATTTAAACACTCAGCCATTAAATAATTTTGCTTAATTTTGATATTTAGGGGTGACAAAATGTATCTATTTTTAAATGTGTATATGTAGAATATTACCATAATTAAAGATGTATAATTCAAGATTAGTCAGTACTGGACCAGTATCATTTTGCTCCTTTATGAGGTTTTGCACGCTTCCTGTTACTCAGTTTTTCGGAACGTGGCTGTGCAGGCCGCTTACTGACGTCCACCATGTTTTCCTTCCTTCATGTTTCAGCATCTTTCAGATTGGGGCGGAGCAGATTTTCATTTAGTGGTCTGTATTTTAAATGAATGACAGGAGGTCTACATAAACACAGAGAAGCGCTACACTTTTCTCTCAGGCACATAACATACTCAAGCTGAGGCCATTAATCTAACAATTAGTTTTAATCTTTATAAATGTTATATGAAGAAAAAATATCTAACATTTTCACAATTTACACATTGGATATAATCACCTTCTTGTCAATTCTAGTCTGTAGAATGAGTTCTAGCACCATAATATCTATGTAAAGTTCAGCCACTTAATGGTGTTCTCATTACATCACTTTTATTCACTATCTATCTATCTATCTATCTATCTATCTATAGTGAAATAACCTAAACAATTCTGTTTTTTTTTTTTTAAAACTCTGCACACACCACCTCTGCACAACACACCTCTTATGTTTCACTGTCTGTAATCGTCCTGCTGATTTATATAGTATATATAGTATACTTCTATATTCTCTCTATAGAACTGTAGGTTTATAATATACACTCTAGGTTACGTTTATATATCTGCATATTTATTGTACATCATTCATGGATAAGGTGTGTATTGCTGTGTGTATAATGTACATATCTCTTATATATGTTTTTGACTATCACTTTTCACACAAATATTGTATATTTGTCTAATCTACAGTTTATTCTTCATATTATAACATAGTCTATAACATACTATACTGTTCAGTAACAGACTCTACTGTTCTCTACTCACTAAGTACTCCAAATATTCGGATAACCTCAATACTTATTTATAACATTAACTTCACTGCCAGGGGAATTGAATAACAGTGATTATTGATTGTACATAAGTAAACTGGCGACAGGATCATTGGTACCCAAGGCTCACCTGTGCCTGCGGAGACCAAAGTCCAGCATGTCTGGTCCAATCCCACTGCAAACTCAGTGCTGGCAGTGACAGAAAGGCACCAGAACACCCAGTGTTCAAGGTTGTTAACCAGGCCTCCAATCTTCCCAGATCCCGTCCGATTGAACTCTGCTGTGTGATTACAGATGTGAAATTTAAATTCTGCTTTAGTTTACAGATGTGAAAGTAAAATTCTGCTGTATGATTACAGATGTGGAAGTTAAATTCTACTATAGATTACAGATGTTAAAGTTAAATTCCTTCAGTTCAGTGGTCAGTAAGTTGCTCTGGATAGTGTAACTGTAAAACTCTGCTGTATGATTACAAATGTTGGAGTGAACTTTTGCTATATAAATACAGATGTTGAAGTAAAATTCTGCTGTATGATTACAGGTGTTGAAGTAAAATTCTGCTGTATGATTACAGATGTTGAAGTAAAATTCTGCTATGTGATTACAGATGTTGAAGTAAAATTCTGCTATGTGATTACAGATGTTGAAGTAAAATTCTGCTGTATGATTACAGGTGTTGAAGTAAAATTCTGCTATGTGATTACAGATGTTGAAGTAAAATTCTGCTATGTGATTACAGGTGTTGAAGTAAAATTCTGCTGTATGATTACAGATGTTGAAGTAAAAGTCTCCTGTATGATTACAGATGTTGAAGTAAAAGTCTGCTGTATGCTTACAAAAGTTGACGTTATAGTCTGCTATAGATCACAGATGTTGAAGTAAAACTCTGATGTGGAAGTTTCAGTCAGGAAGCGGAACTGACCAATCAGGGGCGAGCAGCTCGGAGAGGGCGTGGCTTTGCCTCCCTCCCTGTCTCGCGCTCCCTCACTGAGTGGGAGTGTCATGCTGAAGTGCGCACAGAGGGGGAAAAAACCCCGAGTGTTTAAAAACTTTATTTTATTTTATTTTTTTATTATGAGTTGTAAAAAGTGCTGACGCGAACATGGCGATCTGGACTCGAGCGGACCGGAATGGACAACTGGACCTGCTGCTGCGGGACCGCTGGGTTCGGGTCACCGCCGAACTCACGCGCGAAACTTTGACTCTGACCGCGGAGGGAGAACCGAGCGGAACCGAGTGCTCCAGTCCTGCAGCCGGGGGACGAGCCGCTGTGGCTAACGGGACCGAGCCGGGGAACCAGAACCGCACGCAGAGCCCGAACTCATCCGGTGAGCAGAACCACTTCAAACTGTCCGGAAGTAACGGAGCATCCGGGGAGCACCAGCACGGCAAGTTCATCCGCGACACCGGAGCCAGCTCCTCCGAGTTCGGCAGTCCTGCTTCGAGCTACGGCAGTCCGGGATCCGGGTTCGGGTCTAGAAACAGCGATTCCGGCTCACCATCATCATCGGACCCGGTCCGGAGAGTTCGGGTGGTCAAGCAGGAGTCGGGCGGGTTGGGGATCAGTATTAAAGGAGGTCGGGAGAACAGGATGCCCATCCTTATTTCCAAGATTTTCCCCGGACTGGCGGCGGACCAGAGCCGAGCACTGCGGGTCGGAGACGCCATACTGTCCGTGAACGGGAGCGACCTCCGGGAAGCCACGCACGACCAGGCGGTGCAGGCGCTGAAGAAGGCCGGGAAGGAGGTGACGCTGGAGGGTAAGAGCATCACGCGAGCGCGGGGATCGTGTCAGGGCCTCCGGGACTCTCACACAGCTGAACTATCACACTGAAATCAGGAGGCAGTGAGTGAGATCAGATCACTCTGAGGTTCTGATCTGCAGAAAAAGGTTTTCTCTAAATTAGATAAGAATCCATAAATGAGATTAAGATTATTTATAATAATAATAATAACCTGATAATATCAGATGTGTCATTAGTAGATGTTGTCAGGAAAGTGACCATAGATCTGATTAAATCAGGACCCCACCCCCCCCCCCCCCCCACACACACACACACACACTTCATTTACAGTTCAATAATATCACACCCATATCGCAATATATTAATATCATGATTCACTTTTTAAACAATTGTCAATAACCAGAAGTAAACACTGAATTTCATCCTCACTCACTGTATTTAACACTCAGAGCAGTTAAGCCATTTTTTGTTTTGCTGTTGTTGTTGTTGTTGTTGTTTTCTTTTTTAACAAACACCCCGCCTTAAGAAATTTCGTGGTTAAGAACTGAAACTTTGCAAGAAATTTGCCGCTTTCAGTTTAGTTTTTAAAGCAGCCGTTGCCAAGGGGAATCATAAACTAAGGTTAAGTGAGGTTTAATGTCTATCCATTTCATATTTCACTTCATTTACATTCACTTTTTTCAATGTTTTCATTGCTATTATATGCAAAGATATGATGATAGTGTTGGAAATCGGTAATATTGGTAATATTTTTGGGTGGTTGGAACGGATTATCTGTATTTACATTATTTCCGATGGGACAATGTGTTTCACAATACAAAATTTCACCTTAAGGACTCGCCTCCGGAACGGATTAAATTCCTACGCCAGGGTAGCGCTGTAAAGGGCTCAGGATTGTATAGAGTGACGGATCCCTTTTTTTCAGCACAAAATAGGCAATATCATGAACTGATTTTTATTTCATTTTAACCAACTACCCAAACATGACTCAGCAAAAAGAAAAAAAAATGAGTCTCGCAGGCAAAGGAACAGAACGGATACACATGATCGAATGTTTTTTACGACGTTATTCCCGTATTCCGGTAGTGGTGAAATTTACACGTTATAAAAGTGATCCAAAAACCCGAATATACAGTTTGAAGCCTAATGTCTTCGGACTGGCTCCTATATAAACATATTTTATAAATTTTTTTTAATCATCATTAACCTACGCGGCTTGAGTTTAAGGGGTTAAACCATAACTGGATGTTATATTTATGCTAATTACAATCCTCTCCCTTTTTTCAGCTTGGGAAAATTTTTTATGAATGTTGTCCAAAGAAGAAACCCCACCTGAACGCTTGTTTTCTTTTTCGATTGTTTTTGTATAATTTGAGTCCGGCGGTTTATTCATGTCCGAGTTAGAGGTGAAAAAACAAATGCAATAATATCGATGTAGGAATGACTTCACTCGGATTAATCCAATCTAGTCTGATCTCGTGTGTGTGTGTGTGTGTGTGTGTGTGTGTGTGTGTGTGATGGTCATTAGCGATAGTGTGTAAATGTGCGGCAGGAATGTGTGTGTGAGTTGTGAAGTTTAGACGGACACTATGACACATTCCTGATTGAAAGCTCTGTGTTCACACACACACACACACACACACACCCTCCTTCCCTCAAAGCCTCGCTCTCCAAACTGTTTGAACTTTATGGAGTTTATTTAAAGCATTTTAAAGTGGAATAAACGAACATACGCGAACCATCACTTATCATTTATAGCTTTTACCTCAGATTCCACAATCACAGAGTAATGTAAGGTAAGCAATACTACAGACTACACCTCATGGTCATGTGACCTAATGATCAAGTGTGACCACGCCCCCTAAAGTGAGCTCTAATAATAAGAATTAGAACAATCAGTGTGTGTTATGAAGAGCTGTGTGTCTTGTTTAGTGATCACAGATAACTTGTTCTTTGTAAATCAATCACACTTTCTACACACACACACACACACATATACGCGAGCCTCTGTTCATGGTGTAGAGTCTCAGCTGACCAGCACACAGCAACACACACACACGCACGCACACACACCGAGTCACCCCGAGAGCATCACGACAGCAAGAAGGAAAAAAAAAAAACCCTCTAAACACTGTGAGCGGTTTAGGGCGTGTCCCATTACAGTGCAGTAATGTCGCACTACTTACCGCACCCGGTACTTCCTTACAGTACTGGTACTGAATTTGGTTTCCATTATTACAGATGACATGTGGGCGGAGCTAGAATTAGCAATGGACTGTGATTGGTCAAATCTGTTTTTCACAGCATCACCACTTAAATCACATCCAGAGAAACCCCGCCCACTTCCTCAAGTGTACTGTATTGAGTGAAGAGCCAAGACATCTGGCCAAGACTGGAGTGTGTGTGTGTGTGTGTGTGTGTGGGGCAGAAACTCAGTCTTGTGTCATGTGACTGTCAGGTCTCCTTTTATAGTAAGAGTGTTGTGTGTGTGTGTGTGTGTGTGTGAGGGAGAGAGAGAGAGGTTAATATCTAACATACTAACGAGAAACAGACCTGCTGCTTGAATACAGACGACTGTGTTTGTACCCAGCCAACACACACACACACACACACACACACGCACACACTGAATTCTGATTATATACCAATGAGCTTCATTAAGAATTTTACTAAATGTTACTAAATAAACAGCTCTGGACTAATCATGACCTGGAGAGGACGCGGGGATTGTGGACGAGGGGATGATGGGAGAGCGGACAAGGGAAAAGTGCAGAGTGGATGTGGGATTGTGGATGAGGGGACGAGGAGATAAGGGGAAAGCAGACCAGGGGACTAGGGAGTGGTTAAGGCAGTGGACTACGGTTCGGAAGGTCCCAGGTTCAAACCCCACGACCACCATGTTCCCACTGTTGGGCCCTTAACCCTCAACTGCTCTGATTTATAATGAGATAAAAATGGAAGTCACTTTGGATAAGGGCGTCGGCCACATGCCTGAATGTAAATGTAAGGGAGAGGGGACGAGGGGACGAGGGGA
>JAQQZT010000002.1:30075794-30087771 GCA_030068275.1 Clarias platycephalus | reverse complement strand
AAAGTGAAGTGAACGAGTGGACAAAGGGTGGGGAAGTGAAGTGAACGAGTGGACAAAGGGTGAAAGTGAAGTGAACGAGTGGACAAAGGGTGAAAGTGGAGGAAGTGACGTGGACAGATGGTAAATGTTGGACAGTGATTGGACAGTGGTGTCAGTGGGGGTGTGTAATGGTGCTGAAGTGCCTCCTCACGTTTAAAACATCTTGTCTGAGCTGCTGAGGTTCGATGCAGGTGAGCATCCTGAGCAGCAGGTCCATGATGGCTGAGGTTCCTATGTGTTTAATCATCAGATCCACAAAGTCTTCTCTCTTTCTCAGGAACTCCACAATCTACACACACACAATTTAATTTAAATATGTTTTTATAAAAAATATGTTTTTATAATTTTAATTCTATAATTTTTTCACAAAACGAGACACGTCACACTGTTTATAGTTAATCTGAATTCTTCATGTTGTTACTGAGGTTATAGCAACTATAAACACGTGTTCTCTCACTGGCCATTAACTTATTCATCTATCTATCTATCTATCTATCTATCTATCTATCTAAGCAAGTAATTAAACAAAATTACAGCTTAACAACGTAACCAAGAAACCACAATAGCAGTATGAATTTCTCTGTCCTGAAGATGTCAGAAAATTTAAAGGGATAGAGTTTAAACAATGAAGTTCCTGCAGTCTCACTGAGCCATGAATTTATTTCCACGGGAAAAGAGAAAGAGTTTCATCTGTACTAAATACAGTGTAACTGAAAATCTAGCAGAAGCTGGACTCGACTGGAGAGGCTTCGTTTGAGTCTCAGCTGAACTTTGGGACGCCTTTTTGCACAGAATGAGGGCTGTGGAATTTGCCCCCGTTACCATACACTGTACTCACACTCAGTGAGAAACGTCACGGTCGATGTGCAGGGCAGGAAAACTTAAATCGAAAAAGGTCAATAGGTTCGGGTCGTTGTATGACAGACTTATGACAGGAAGAGAAAAAGAAAAAAAGAAAAAAAATAAACGTCTCCCTTTATAGATTGTATTGTTACACAAGAATCACTTTACCAAAAAACAAATTAAGTAAGCTGATACCATAGAAACAATAACGTACTTGAAGGAGTACATTAGAAAGCAAATCATCACTTCCTGACCAATCAGATGCTGTGGATTCGCTCATTTTAGGGAAGTTTAAACCCTTGTGTTAAACCTTTAAGTTTTACAATCCCACTAGGTAGTACACCAGGCGACGACAAAAGTACACTAGACATTTCACTAAAACAGTTACGGGGTTAGAGATGAGGATTTTAAACAGACTGGTTATGATAAAAATAGGCTTTAACTCTGTCACACTGTATCTGTCGGATTTATAAACCGGAGGACGCCGCCCTCACCTGCTCCGGCTTCCTCCCGATGAGGATGCTCAGCACTTTGCTGAAGAAGCTCGCCAGCAGAGGGTTGAGCGGCGGCTCGTTCTGCAGGAACCCGTACAATTTCATGAGTAAACTCTCGTCCTCGCCCAACCGGTCGTTGATCTGACCCACGTCTGATGTCAGGAGCTCGCAGGATATGTTCGGGTATCTGCCAAGAGTACAATTTAAACTTTATTTTTATCCTTTCAATACAATGCAGTGAGAACAATGTACACACACAGACAGAGACTGAAACACTTTCAACAGTTTCTACTCCAGATTTGTTCTGTTACTAAAATCCACCATCTGGTCTTTATTTTAGACATTAATGTACACTTCCTTTTAACTCTTCTCCTCCTACGTACTTTATAGACGCAACAATAATCCAGCCTGGTTTTGGGGGCGGAGCATATACTGACACTACAGTAAGAGCGAAACACAAACGCGAACCGAGGACATCAGATTAGCATCTGTAAAACCTCAAACACCATATTAATAAGTCACTTCCTGTGTGGGAGAGCACTGAGGGTTTGAAGAGAGGCACGGGACACTGGCTTCTCTCAGCACACACACACACACACCTCTGGTTTTAAATGTTAAAGGATGACCTGCTGCACACAGATTTCATCAGCAGTTCACATTATATATTGAGAAATATATATAACGTGATGTGACTACAGCTGGTCCTGCTTCCTGTGTGTCTGAGGTTCGAGCACTGCTGTGGGTTAAAGGTCCATGTGAACAGAGACGCTGCTGTAGAGGTGTAGAGCGAGCAGAAGTACAGAGGTGTGAAGATCTCACTTGTATTTAATTTTCTCCTCCACGTCGTCGTTCGGCTCCTGTGTGATGAAGACCACCAGGTCCTCCATGCACTGCGGCCGGATCAGGAAGTCCACCAGCTTGTGGTTCTGCGCTTTACACTCCTGCAGAACGTCCTCCTCGTCCATCACCTCCCTCAGGGTCACGTCCTCTTTGTCCAGGAGCGTGTCGATGTGAGAGGTGGTGTGCAGGTCAAACTTCCAAAACATGGCGCGTCTGTGGACCACACACACACACACACACACAGTTAAATTGCTTGAACTTTGATTGTTCACATAAGAATTAAACATGCTACATTAACTAAACATATTTATTATTATTTTAAAGAAATAAAGTGCGAGTGATATCTCAGTGCTTAAGATGCTGAACTACTGATCCCAAGGTCATGAGTTTAAACCTCAGCACCACCGAGCTCTCAGGGCTGTGACCAGCCCTCGCCCTCCACCCGCTCAGGGTCTGACCTGAAAACCTGCTAACCTACAATTACACATCTTTGTCTGGCATAAATATAAACGTTTTTTTATTAACATGTAAAGTTGATTCTACACAATACAATGCAATTTAATATTTTTTTTAAATGCTAAACACAACTTAGATGTTTTTTTTTTTTTTTAAATCAGCATTTTATTGTATAAATATCTGGAGAGAAATGTATTGAAATTTAGATTTTTTTTGGTGTATTTACACACATGGTTTAAAAAGCAAGAACTTTTAAAAAAAAAAAAAAAAAAAAAGTGAATTTTAATATACATGTTAATATATGTATAGACACACACAGATCAGCAGAAAATTATGACCACGCCTCTAATATTGACAAGTTCACTATTTTGCCACCAAATCAGCCCTCCTGAAGGTGTGTGTGAGTGGGGGATATCTGGCACTGAGCCATCAGTGACAGATCATGAGTAACGTCTATGTGAATGAACCCGAGGTTTCCCATCACAACATCGTTCCAGACCATCGCACTGACTCCGCCCACTCGGACCGCTCTGCAGTGACGCAGCTCCACACGCAACAACCTGCCGTGCACCGTGTGTCCCCGTCTCCTGTTCATCAGGACCAGCGTCCACCCTGGGGGTGCCAGGACCTTGGAGCACTTTTGGTAGGTCCTGACCACAGACATCCCATAATACCTAGCGTTTCGGAGACGCTCTGACCCAGTCATCTAGACATTATGATCCGGCGTGTCAAAGTCACTCAGATCCTCACACACCCCGGTTTCTCTGCTCCATCAACACCTGACTGTTTACTTGTCCACGTTTCAACAAGTTAATCAACACCTTTCAGTTTTTTTTTTGTTACCAGACGATGGTTTTAAAGTTATATCTAATCAGTGTGTCTCTAAAACCAGAATTTAATCAGACATTATTATTATTATTTATAGCAGAATACAGCACAGCAAATAAGTTTGTGCATTTAGATTTTATGTAATACTGCAGAGTAAACGCTTCGATCATATTGTGTGATGGTGATTTGTTGATGAGGTCAGTGTGGTCCTACCTGAGCGTGATGGAGCTCAGAGGGTAAAACTATTCTGATTAAAAAGAAAATAACACTGGAGCTCTTTGGGACTTCTGGCCCATTCCAGGCACTGCAGGTACGAGAGAGAGAGAGGCTGAAGAACGACACACCTCGGCCACGGACACACACTCAACACACACCTGTAAAACAACAAACAAATAGCGTGATCAGATACAGGACTTTGATATTCACTCAAACATCCCTAGCATGTAAATCAGTAAAACAAAAGGTAAACAGGCTTACTGATGTTTACCAATTAATCACAAACATCTGGAATATGCAAATATAATAACACTAAACAATTGATGACAAGGAGAAAAAGAACAAATCATTATTACAAAATATCTTATAAATAAAATAATATTCATTTAAAAAAAATTTTTTTTTAATGATTAAAACAGCTAATTAATTTTATTAATTAATGATGGACTTCTGCAGTAAACTCTAATTGTTTCAGTGCTCAGCCCCGGGGGCACAAACATATTACACCTCAGGAATTTGTTAAATCTGTTAAACGATAGAAAAGTGAGACGCAGCTTTACCTGCGTTCCAGCAGAACACACACACAAACACACACACACACGTGCCCTGAGCGGAGACTCGAGTTTAATCTAAACTACAGGATCAGACTGTGGAGGTGACGGTTATTATACGAGTTGCATATTTTGCTTCATAGAGTTATTATATAGAGCACCTTCTGTGCATATACACACACAGTACTGAACATCAATACACGGAAGAGGAATGACAGACAGATAAAGAGAAATACAGACAAATAGAGATAGACAGACAGACAGACAGCTAAGAAACTGGCTGCATTCCAAATGCCAATTTTTCAGTTTTATTACTAATAAATTGATAAGTCTCCTCACTTTATGAAACATTTATAGATGTGCTTTTATTACATTACACACTCATCGATTTCTACACACTTTTACCACCGGTGCATTATGGGAACGCAATGTCTCAGGGTGAAAAATAGCGCTGCACAATTATCACATAATTGAAATCGCACTGGTGCAATTATTTAAACACAAAAACCTACAATTTATTACAGGTAATAGACACAGAGTCTGGCATTTACACAGTTTTTTTTTTTTTTAATAAAATGTTTAATTATGACACAAATATTGGTACACATCCTCTTAATGAGATCATTTGTGCCTTTATTTGCTGTTAGCCTCAATAAATAAATTTAAGGGGTGCATTTAATGATTACAGATCGCAGCTCAAATGGCAAAGGGAATGCGATTCTTAATCATAAATAAAACACACAGCTTATGTCGCACCTTGCGCCAGCACAGCTCATTACGGTACGTTCTGGCTCCTGATTGATTGGTCAAAAAGCGTTGATTAATTCTCTGTAACAGAAGCGTATATATGTGCACTTATAAGAATGTGCTCATTCTGACGCTTTAAGTTTTCCTTAGTAACAGCTACTTTATTAGTTAGAGTAAAGGTCAAGAGTTGACACAGTGAAGCGTTCTGTGTGGAAGATCTGTTTTAGTAAGATCAGTGGAAGGAGTCTCTAGTGTTAGCGCATCTGCGTCTTCAGGACTGAGGAGTTTATGTGGTTTCTCAGTCAAGCAACAAACATTTTCCATTATATTGACTTGAAAGGGAGAAAAGAAGATGGTTATTTCAGGAAACGAGCGTTTATAGCTGCTATAGCGCAAGTGACGACAGGAACTCACACACATATAATATAATCATTTTAAACCTTTTGTGTGTGTGTATATATACACACACACACACACATCAGATTACAGCAACACTGCAGATTATTCTCTACAAAATGTTCTGCCACTACTGTGAAATATTACAATATGCATAAAATACATTTAAATATTATGCGCAATTAAATTATAGCGAAATACAATACAAAAACTCAGCTGTAGTTTATAATTAATAAATTGTATTTAATTTCTCTCCCGCTGTCAGTCTCCTCAGACCTACACCTAGCATGCTAAGCTAACACCAGCTAACTGTACTAGCTCACTGCAGCGAACTGTAGAGCGCGTAAAACCCTTTAAATATATATTTAATGAACCGAGTCTCATATATTCTAACTGATTAAATGCTATGAAGACTTTGAGTTGTTCTGGATGATGGTAAATTGCCGAGGCCCCGGCATTAGCTGCTCATGCTAACGCTAGTTACGTCAAACTTACTGACAGACCGGCCCTGTTAGCATTAGCGGCTTTTGGCTAATGTGAATTTTTATATTTAAGTTAAATAGGCTGCAAAGTTTCAGTTTTGCTGTCAATACTATATTGATAACGAAACTTCTGAAAATCTATTTTGGAAAATAATCTAAATATGATTTATAAAATTCACCGGCTACGTTGACAAACTTAGCCAGATTGTGCCCAATCCTAAATCACTCCGCTTTCACTACACATGCGCACTACAGACTACATTATCTAACGCTATTGCGAGTACCCTACGTAAGCACGGTGCTGTGGATTTGGGACACCGCATTACACTGATAACGCTAACGTTAGTTGAAGTCTTAACCCTGGACTGCTAAGGAAGAACCAATGCTAAGCTCCCAAAGCTAGCTCAATGGTTAGCATGCTAAGCTAAGCTATGCTCTTTCCCGTGTCCAGAAAAACGAGAACAGTACAAGACAAAAAAAAGAAAAACAAGTTACGTTACCGATTAAGTGTGATTAAGATCCCGACATGAAGCTCCGGGGGAACTCTTAAGATAAAAGTGTAACCAAAAAAATAAATAAAAAAGTACAAACATACGGTTAGTAGTGAAAAATAAACTGTTGACGATAACAAGAGGTTCTGACAGGCGCCAAAAAACACACACAGAGAGATATAGCCTCAGCACCGAGACGGGACTTTTCAAGATGGCGGCGTCACTAACCCCCTTCCCCCCGCGGCACAGACACCGACCTGTCAATCAAACCGCGTTCTGAAAGCTCATTGGTCTACACGTATTTCCCTCCGAACACAACTTTTAACAAACACATGTAAGCGAGTAAAATATATTAATAATCAATTGATATTATATATAAGCCACATGGTAATGGATACTACGCGCAATATATGTTTATGCGCATGTTTAAAAAAAAAAAAACACAGAACCAGAACAGACGCATAGATACGCCCACATCATTAGGAACCAATGAGCTTCCCGGTTGGTAGAGAAATCCCGATTCTGATTGGCTATTACAATTTTTTTTTAATCATCGCGCAACGACCCGCCTTCGAAGAGTAAAAGCTAAAACGCATTAAAACTACGGTTTTTCATTCATCACGAGAGAAGGATACCTCACCGATTTTTACTCGAGCGCGAGTCATGGCGGTTCCGGTGTAAATCCACGGCACTGGTCCCTCGGCGCGGCGGCACACGGCGCAGTAATCTCGGGGAAGATTGTGTCGACGCTCGATTTCGAATTCGCACGGAATGTTTTTTCTTGCTTATTTTGCAACGCCCTGGCAACAGCGTGACGTCACTGACTGACATAGAAGCTGACCAATCAGCGGCCAGGGCCCGGTCAGTTGACGCCAGAAGCGGTTAACCTCATTATAAACTTACATATTATTATTAATTATTGTTGTTTTTGTTTAATTATTATTATATTTTATCCATACTAATTATTATTCAGCATAGGGAAAATCTCAAATTTAATTCATAAACAAAAACAATAATAATATTAACTTTAAAAAATGCTAAATTAAATAATAGATTATTTTATTCTTACTGAAAATATTTTTTGCAGCGCACCGTAAACAGAGGTGGTACATAAATATCTTTAGGTCACAGTGTTTTTAAATATGTTAGGAAAAAAATAACAATATTAAAATGAGGTGTTTATCTTTTAAGCAAAACATACCTTTTGGTTTCGGGCCCTAGAAATACCACAGCGTTCACTCACTCTCACTCATCTATACTCCTTTATTCTATGTACAGGGTCACGGGGAGACTTGGGGCACAAGGCGGGGTACACCCTGGGCAGGGTGCCAATCCACTGCAGGGCACACACACACACATACCTACACTACAGGCAATTCGAGAACGCCAGTTATCCTAATCTGCATGTTTTTGGACTGTTGGAGGAAACCGGAGTACCCGGAGGAAACCCACCAAGCACAGGGAGAACATGCAAACACCATGCACACAGACCCCGAGGCGGGAATCAAGCCCAGACCCCGGAGGCGGGAGGCCACTAATTCTGATTGGCTGTTGCAATTTTTTTAATCATTGCGCAATGGCCAGCCTTAGAAAAGTAAAAGCTAAACCGCATTAAAACTACTGTTTTTCATTCATCACGAAAGAAGGATACCTTGGGATACTCGGGATACCCGGAGGAAACCCACCAAGCATGCACACAGACCCCGAGGCAGGAATTAGGCCCGGACCCTGGAGGCTGGAGGCCACTATGCTACTGCTGCACCACCCTGCCGGCTCATAATAAGCATTTATAACAATAATAAGATTAGTCCTTTGTGTGGTTCCTGTGTTGCATCTGTGGACAAATCTCTTGAATGTAATGTGATTTTAAGAATACATTTCAGTCTCAGTACAGAAGGTCTTTGGTGTTTTTCAGTCCTTTCCCTCAGTGATATAAAGGAAGAGCATGGGTGATGCTGTAGTTCAGTTTCTGTCCACAAGAGGCCAGTAAAAGCCTGAAAAACAAACAAGCCTCCACACTGACTACAGTAGTAGCTCACCCCCTCCATCTCTCACACACACACAAACACTCCACCATTTTACTAAGCAATAACAGGAGAGGCGACACTCCGTAAAATAGAACCTTTATTATATATAAAAATGTATTTGATAGAAAAGAATCATCACAAATGTGCATTACATGAGGCATCTGTACATTAAACGCTGATCTGAAGCTGGCTGGCAGTGTGGACGCTGCACACTCATACACACACACACACACACACACACACACTAACCAAACAGAAATGACATTTATCAAGAAATATAAATCACTGAATGACAAAACTGAGACAGAATGGAGACGTTATAAGATCAGAATAAGGCGAGTCAGTCACACTCAGGGCTTCAACACACCCGGGGTGAGACCCTAATGAGTTCATTAATTAATTAGTTAATGAGGCTTCAGTTTTCAATCAGAGACAAATTCATCATAATCACCAAGAATAAAAATATTGCTTAACCCTAAAGAGCTTTCTGGAAGCATGCCGCCTTTAGTGTTAGAATAAACTCCACCTGCAGCTGAGACGGGAAGGAAGGAAGGAAGGAAGGAAGATGGGAGGAAAGCACAAAGATAAAAGGGGAAAAGAATGCTTAAAACAAAAGAGAGAGAGAGATGGATAATGCAGGATAAAGAAAGATAAGAGCAAAAATATAAGCAACCTGGAGGGAGAGATAAAAGAAAAGAAAAAAGGAGAAAGAGAAGAGAAAGGAAGAGTGGAGAGAGTAGTGAAGAGCTGTACATGACGGAGAGACAGAGGTTTGCTGTGTGAGAGAGAGAGAGAGAGAGAGAGAGAGAGAGACAGCATGTTTAAATCAGAGCTGCTAATTGGTTGGTTTTGTGACATCACAGCGAGGTTAATGTGGTTAACAGTCCAGCACTTCATGGTCATGTGACATGTAACGTCAGCACGCGGTTTCCAGAAAGTTCCAGACACTTCTTTAATCTAAGTGCTTCATGTAAAACCGTAAACTCAGAGAGTTCTTCTGTAAAACACGAGGACGTGAGCTGAAGCGAGTGTAATAAAGCGTCAGGCCGAGAGGAAGCGCGAGGTTTAAACTAAAACTAAACTAAAGCTGAGCTTCTCCTCAGGCCTACGCAGAGCTGGTGGGGGAAGATTTAACGTAGCACGCTAACAAAAGCTAACACATTCGGCTCGAGACGTACGAGAGCGCAACCTGGAACTGCTTTTATTTCATCACGTTTCTGATTGGCTGAAACAAGCAGTCACGTTAACTGTAATTGTAACTGTAACTCCGCCCTTCCTGCCGCTGCACAGCGTGTTCCTCTTCGCTATAATCAGACGGACTTGTTTAGGTTTGATGAAATAATCAGCTCCGGGTCGAGCGCTCAGACGTTCGGCCCCGCCTTGTCTCCTCTCTCTCGCAAGCGATCCTGTGCAAGAGCGAACCCGAAAACCTCGCCATGAAATCAATAACGTTACGATTAAAACATTAGCGCTAACAGTACAACTTAACGAGCAAGCTACGGTCAGATTTATATTCGTATTATTTATTTATTATTTATTTATTTACGTATATACAGGTGTAGAGGCGTGACTTTGCCAGCTGTTTTCATCATTATTCAGATTAAAGGATTATGTACAATAGCAGCAGACACACTTTTGGTAAACAGAACTAGCCAAACATACGCTTCGTAATTCGTAAAAATTCACAATCGGAAGGACATGTCGCCATGACGACGACAGTGTCGTTATTATTATTATCATCATTATTATTATTTACTTTATCATACATATGTACAACATCTCGGCTGTAAAAAATAACGGCTTTTTGGTTTATTTCTTTTCATAAAGAAACGTCTGTGGACACGAGTGAGGAAAAATAAACACGCCCACATGGCTGTGTGTGTGTGTGTGTGTGTGTGTGTGTGGGAGGGGGGGGTCAGGACGAGTCGGTGCAGGGCGAGGGTGGAGGTGGACACAGGTGGAAGTAGCTGCGCTCGGTGGAGGGCGATGGAGGACAGCTCTCCTCGGCGGACATGTAGTGACTGCGTGGGGTGGGCGGGGGCGGGCACGGCTCCGAGTCCCAGTTCACCTCCATGTAGTACTTATTGCTCTTCCAGCGGCTCGGCGTGTAGTCGCTGTCGCACACGTCCGTGCTGCAGGGCGTGGTGGGCGGAGCCCCGCCACGCATCACATAAGGCCTAGAGAAAAGGGGGCGGGGCAAACAGGATAGAGGGAAGTGTTATTTCCATGACGGGTTTTTAACTGATCTGTAATACCATCACATATTATATATACTATATAGATCTATAAATAACTATATATACATATAAATATATACAGTGTATATATATAATTTATAAATGTTTGTATTTAAGGTGGTAAAATGTTGCAGTTCCTCTATAACATCAGCATATTTATATATATATATAAATCGCAGTACAGATTGAATCAGCACAGCGGTATCTCGAAAATATTATATCGATTTCCAACTCGTACTCATTCATCATTAAACGATCCATGTGTACGACACACACCTCATTTTCTTATCAGCTCCTGTTGTAAGTGGCGTGGCCTCCGTCAGCATTAGTAAGTCACATGATCATAACAATCTCCTGTACCTGTGATTTATCTTCTAAAAAAACCTTACTTTCCTGACACGCCCCTCTAAACCCATCTAGACTTTATACCTCTGAGTTTTAAACTTTCTGTGTGTGTGTGTGTGTTTGTGTCTCACCTGTAAGACCTGGTTGTTGACGGGCTGTTGGACGAGTAGAACACTTCAGTGTTGTAGAGCGAGCGATCTGTGGCTGGTGACGGAGGAGGATTCAGAATCTACACACCGAGGAAATAATAAAACAGATCTAATCAGAAAATGTAAAATCACGAAGAAGACATCACTGAACACACTACACACCAGTTCTTAATGCTCAGGAACCTGTCGCTCTGAAGGCTTCTATGGAAAGCTGTGATGAATTTCTTCACTATTTTATGGATAAGGTTAAACACATCAGGTCCCTTATTTTACCATCTGTTAGCGACCCACCAATTTTAAGACCTTGTATGAATGTGTTCGAGCATTTTGAGCCTGTCTCCCTTACTTTTTTTAGAGGATCTGGTTTCCAGTAGTAAGCCATCTGGCTCTCCTTCTGATGTTACCCCTCCTACTTTGGGTCCTTTTATTCTTGCTATTACTGTATCAATAGCAGTTTAATTTCTAGTGTGATGCCGAAAAATTTTAAACATGCTGTGGTGCAACCCTTGCTAAAAAAGTCTGACCTGGATCCTTCTGTTTTGTCAAATTTTAGGCCTATCTCCAAGCTACCTTTTAATTTTTTAACCAATATTTTAATTTTAATATATTATTTAATATTTTTATTATTATCTTGTTTTTATTTCTTTATTTTATTTTATTAAATTACTATGTTATTTTATTATTTATGTGAAGCACTTTGGGGCATTCTTGTTGTTAAAGTGCTATACAAATAAAGATTGAGTTGAGTTGAGTTTTGTGTTTTATATCTTGTTTCTACTTTTATTATCTTTATTTTTTATTATGACTATTATTAGTAGTAGTATGTTATTGTGTTG
>JAQQZT010000002.1:30060733-30071384 GCA_030068275.1 Clarias platycephalus | reverse complement strand
CTTTTCAAAAGTAAAGTGCAGGTTAATTTGTTTTATTTTTACTTTACAGCAGTGATTCCGTTAGTGTGTCGCTCAATTGAGTGTCATTAGAGATTTCTTGTTTATTTGTCCGATACACACACACACACACACACACACACAGCGCCTGCACGCACAAACAGAAACACTTATCTGTCTGGATTTATTTTTACCTTTTTTTAAACGTAAAGTGCAGGTTAATTTGTTTTATTTTTACTTAATATTTTGTGTTAATTATTTTTATATATTTATTTTTTTGGGCAGTGGAACGAATAATTTGAGTTTCCATTATTTGGTTTACGAGTGTTTTGAAATACGAGCACGCTTCCAGAATGAATTATGCTCGTAATCCAAGGTTCAACTGTATTTAAGGTTTTATTTCCTTATAACGTTTACCATCTTTTATACATAATTTATCCGCATATTAATGGATGGATTAGTGTAGAGAGCTAAATATGATTACAGTAACCTACAGTGTTTCAGCAGCACTTTATAACTCTGACATAAAACATATAGGTATAATATGATAATCGTACAAACATTGTAATACAAAGAAAGCTTTGCTTTCTAATTTAAAGAAAGCAATTTATTTCAAATAAAAAATTTGTTTAAATTTCTATATTTTTTCCCTCTATAGATATAATCCAAACATTACCGCTGTAATGACTCACACTGACCTCCAGGAGGCGCAGGAGTGAGACAGCAGCACTTTAAACGACTCATAAAATAGGTTTTAATTTTGATTCTTGATTTTTTTTAAATATTTTCCCAGTTCTGTTTGTTTGATTTAAGATTTATTTGTCGTCTAAAACAAACAATATGAATTTAAATTCTTTATTTTAGCCGAAAGAAGAAGAAGATCAGAGTAAATTTCTGGTTTCCTATACAGTAACACGTATTTATTTCTTTTTTGTATTTCCCAAGTGTTTAGGTTTTATGACACATTACTATTGCTGTGGCATTAATTAAACATTTATTTATTTGTTTGTTTGTTTGAATGTAAATAAATCAGTGACTTCCCCTTCCTTAGCCGTGAGTGTGTGCTGATGGAAATCTCTGTCTCTCTGCTGCGTCTGTTTTATTTCCTCACTGACGGGACGAGACAGATCATAATCTCAACAGAGAGCTTATTTATCACTCACACACACACACATACACACACACCTGCAAATGTAGCTGAAACGAAGCATGGAGTGCCAAAAGAGCGAGACGAGTTCACATGCAACTGAGCTCACGTATCGGCTAATTACAACCAGACATGTGCACGCGCGCTCACACACACACATACACACACACACACACGAGTATCTGGTGATGTATTAATATCCTGGTTTGTACTGGTCTCGTATGAGTGAGGTTATGTAATAATCATATCATAAAGCCTTATTGTAAAACGACAATTGTAATTAACACAACGTCTGGAAGACTGTTACCATGGTAACTATGACATCGCTCTAGGCTAGCTTCAGCTAGTGAGTCCTATTAAACCACGCGGGGGTACCCGAGCCTGCTAGCACACCACATAACCACGCTAGGCTCGCAGCCTCTCCGGTAAATCATCTCCACCCGGACATAGAGGTGTAGTGTTTGAGCGCCCCCTGGCGAAGGAAGGAGGAAGTGCAGGACTGTCTCCCACTCACCGGACAAGTCGCTGCTCTCGATGCGTTTCAGATCGGCGTCCACCCAGAACAGCTTGCCCAGTTTGTTATCCAGAGCGAGCGCCACGGGCCGGATCAAACCGGTCGTGAAAAGGGATTCGCGCTCCGTCCCGTCCAGAGACGCGCCCTCGATCTTCGCCGAGCGATCCTGCAGCGTGGTGAAGTACATGTAGCTGAGGAGAGAAAGATTATCACTCCGTTTATTATTACTCACTCGCATTGTCACTGCAACCTAATCAGATTTAATTCATATTAAGCCTAAAAAACGGGTGGGGAAATCTTGATAAGGTCCAGACCACGGCCGTTTCCGGTCCCTGTGTTCTGATTGGTTGCAAAAATGCACTTCCTGAAAAAGGGTTTGGGGGGTTCATTTAAAGCTAAAGACACTGAAAGAGCGTGACCGGAAAAGGAGTGAAACAGACAGTATGTAGATCTGAGGTGAGTTTCAGCTGAAACTTAAACACATACAGTTTTTAGATCTCAGGCTCATGCTAACTAGTTTAGAAAAGAATGTATTATGCTTTAAAGTTAGAGCTTTATTTCTGGCTGTTAGAAAGCACTGACACTGGAGACTCCTTAAATACGTTACACACACACACACACACACACACACATACTAATGGTGGGTGTCCCGGGTCGAAGCCCTTTGAGCAAGCCTCTAACCCTCACCGCCTCAGATGTGTAATGGGGTATAAATGTAAGTCACTCTGGATAAGGGCGTGTGCCAAATGCCGTAATGTAAATATCATTTAATCTGTTTATTACCAGTGGAGCATGTGCCGTTACTATGGAGACGATAACGTACCAGCGTGAGTGCATTAATATAAACCTGCAGTTCTGTCAGCGCTGATGTTAGAGAGAATTAATCGACACTACAGTTTAATTACAGTGAACAGTTTCAGTGTGTGTGTGTGTGTGTGTGTGTATTTGTGACTGCGGCCCAGTGCGAGCTGCGTGTCAGGTTGCTCTGTGATGACATCACGAGTTGAGCGATCAGACCTGAGGGTTCTGCGCCGGTGTTTAACGCGGCGATCTGGCACCGACACGCGGGCTGATGAATCCCGGACTAATCCTGTGATGCCGCGGCTCGCGTGATGGACGTCATCCCTCTCCGTGTGTGGAAGCGTTACAGCCCGAGGGAGTTAAAGATTCTCAAAGTTTCATCTCACGCTGTCCGTCTCTCTGATCTCCCGATCTGATCTGTGATACGGTTTAAAATTCAGACTTGGCGAGAGAAAGAGCACGAACAGCGGAATTGCTAACAGATGGGGTCAAAAAAATAAATAAATAAAAATCCTTAACTCTTCTTTTATACGGTTCGCACGCAGACGTGAAAGTCTACAAATGTTTCATTTCCAAATTTGGCAATAAAACAGTTTAAATTTAAGGTTTTTTAATAATCCTGGGTAGACACGTGAAAGCGGCCGACTGATTAACTCCCTCTAACGGCGGCTCTGATACGTAATCGTTTCCATAGTAACGGCTCGTTCACAGGGGTGTGTACAGGTGAAGTGTCCTGTAAGGAGAAGTGTGTGTTTGTAGCGTGAGTGTAAGGAGTCTGCCGTGTCAGCGCTATCTTTCTTTGCGGTTTCTCAGTCACATGACACGCTGCGATTTCTCTCTTCAGCGTCTCCGCCACGTGTCCCCGTCACGGCTCACCCTTTCTCGGCGTTGACGACGATGGCTCGGGGTTTGTCCACGTCGTCCCTCAGCACCTCCCCCACCACCTGCCCGTCCATGCGCTGCACGTTGATGGTGTTGGTGTTCTCGCAGGTCCAGTAAACCGTGCGGCTGAACGGATCCAGGCTGAGGTCGTGCGGCTGTTTGAGAGGCTGCGTCGAGCTCGGGGCCACCACGGTCGCCGCCTGACGCGCACACACACACACACACACACACAGTGTCAGTTAATGTCAATCTTTTAACACTAGTATTTTTCTTCATACTAGCTTGTTTGTCATGTTACTCAAAAGGTCAAAGGTCACTAACATAGCGTCCGAAATCATTAGAACAGTTTACCTAAGGCAACAAGATGCGTTACCTGTGGGTCAAAGGTTACTAAAGTGCAAACCGTTGTTAGTACACAAGTCACTTATCAGGCAAAGGATACCTGAGAGGTCTAAGGTCACCTCTAGAATGAGGTCTAATGTGATTTCAGAACAAACAGCGTCGACGACTGAGTGTTACCTGTGGGGTCAAAGGTCATTTAAGAGGGACTACATCCCGATGCGGGAAGGGATGGAGGTGTAAGCCACCTGAGCAGTGTACAGGGAGTGAAGAACCTAAATGATTCCGGGTTACTAAAGCTGTCCCCTGATTGGGCCTAGAGGTCAGAGGTCAGAGGTCGGCACGCGGTCGTACCTGAGAGCCGTCGTCCCGGGCCTTGCGGATGCTCTGCTTCCCGTCGATCCAGTAGATGAAGCGTTTCAGCGGGTCGAAGGTGATCGCTCGCAGATTCTTCAGGACGTGGATCGGCAGAACCATGTCGGGACTCTGCTCTCCCAGAACCATGCGGCTGATCGAGCTCTTCTGAATGAACAGCAGGAAACTAGAGGGGGCTGTGGGGAGGAGGGGGGGTGAGGAGTGTGAACGCAAAACTGTATACACAAGTGTGTGTGTGTGTGTGTGTGTGTGTGTGTGTGTGTGTGTGTGTGTGTGTGTGAGAGAGAGAGAGAGAGAGAGAGACTCACAGCTGCAGTTCAGGCCGTTGGGTTGCAGTGTGTAATGCGATGCACAGCGACACTGCGCCCCCGAGGGCGTGGCCAGACACAGGTGAGCGCATTGGCCGTTGTTGTGTGAGCACTGGTTCGAGCCGTCCTGTCGCGACGAGTGGAACACCAGGATGTCCATGACGTACTCCAGCTGTCCCTGCACCAGGGTCCGGTTCTGTCCGGTCCGCTTATCGGCCCGCTCAATGCTGCGCAGGTTCCAGTCGGTCCAGTAGATAAAGTCCCGGTACTGAGTCAGACCGAACGGGTGCGGGAGATCATCGGCTATGATCTCACGCTGTTGACCTGAGGGACCACACACACACACACACCAACACACACACACACACACACAATTGGGTTAATGAAATATGAAACGCTTTTTTCTTTATCTACAAGAGAATCCCTGTTTATTAATGAAAACTCAGTTGTGTGTTTCAGTGTGACACGAGTACACAAGACGTCCACCGTGTGGCGCTGTTCTGTTCCGGTGCAGTTCGAATGAAAAGCTACATTTTAAACCACATCGTGATGCTCTTTAGAGACAGTTGATTTGTTTGTAAAGTTTTATCCTGAAGGATTTCCGTGTGTATCTTTGGGAAGTGTACGGCACACACACCCTGCATGTTGGTCGACTCGATCATGCACGTGTCCAGGTCGGTCCAGTAGAGTCTCTGGTCCACGTAGTCGATGGTCAGACCGTTGGCTCGGCCCACTTTATCCACCAGCGTGGCGATGTTGGTGCCGTCCATGTGAGCGCTGCCGATCCGGGGCCGACCCCCCCACTCCGTCCAGTACATGTACCTACAGCACACGCGTGTCAAAATAATCATAACTGTAATGATAGTAACAAATTATAATAAATATGATGCAATAAAATAATAATTACAAATAAAAACATTGCATATTTAAAATATTAATAACAAAATAAACTTTGCGTTGATTAAAGGAAGGCCGTGTCTGCACTAACACGTTTAGGGGACAAAATTCAAAATAATAATATTATTAAAATTATGATTTATAACACTGATATGCAAATAAATCTATCACCACTTACAGAACCGCGTCTGAGACACAACTCTCTCTCTAACAAGGGTTCTCTGAGTGGTACTAGAACGCTCTCTGTCATCCAGCCATGCTCTGACAGCCGCAGTGGTGTGATCAGAAACGCTAGAACGCTGTGCATGTGTGTGTATGTATGTGTGTGTGTGTGTGTGTGTGTGTGTGTGTGTGTGTAGAACCATAGCCTTACACCACAGGAATGTGTTCTGGCTGATGGAAGGAGTGTCTCTCTCTCTTACAGACACACACTAAGGCCATGGCGTGTCGGAACATGCGACCACACACACACACAAATACACACATTTGCATAATGAACCATGACCTGGAGGAGTGAGCGTGTCTATGAAAATATAAAGTCATTATCAGTGTGTGATTAAACCTGAGCTGCATGAAATAACAGGTTTAGACTCCTGCAGCGGCACACACACACACACACACACACATACACAGATAGACAGACAGACCGGCATGTAGACAGACTGACAGACAGACAGGCAGGTAGACAGACTGACAGACAGACAGGCAGGTAGACAGACTGACAGACAGACAGGCAGGTAGACAGACTGACAGACATCCAGACAGGTAGACAGATAGACAGACAGGTAGACAGACAGACAAATAGATAGACATACAGACAGACAGACAGACAGACAGACAAATAGATAGACATACAGACAGGTAGACAGACAGACAAATAGATAGGCAGACAGACAGGTAGACAGATAGACAGACAGACAGACAGACAGACAGACAGACAAATAGATAGACAGACAGACAAATAGATAGACAGACAGACAGGTAGACAGATAGACAGACAAGTAGACAGACAGACAAATAGATAGACAGACAGACAGGTAGACAGACAGACAGGTAGACAGATAAATAGACAGACAGGCAAATAGATAGACAGACAGGTAGAGAGATAGACAGACAGACACAAATAGATAGACAGACAGACAGACAGATAGACAGACAGGTAGACAGACAGAAATAGATAGACAGACAGACAGGTAGACAGACAGACAAATAGATAGACAGACAGACAGGTAGACAGATAGACAGACAGGTAGACAGATAGACAGACAGACAAATAGATAGACAGACAGACAGGTAGACAGATAGACAGACAGGCAGACAGACAGACAAAAAAGGAAAAAACATGTGCAGTGAGTGACATAACTAAGTAGCCAAATAATAATTTTATAAAGATAGGAGGTGCAACTGTTAATGAGGTAAAGTGGGCGGGGCAAGTGATGCTGGAAAGTCGAGTCGAGTATAACTTGATGCAGCAACAGCCGATAGCGGTGAGGGACGACGCTACTCTTTCTTTTTGCGTAAAGTGTTTTGTAGGCAGACGCTACCCGTGTAGCTATGGCAACCAGCCGTTACTCAAGATAGCACTGCCCACTAAAGCGGTACAGGAAGTGAAACATTAATAACACGCTCACCCGTTAGCCGGATCCAGCGCTAGCGAGCGCGGGTTGTCCAGGTCTTTGCACACCAGAACCTGGCGGTACTGACCGTCCAGACGGGCCACCTCGATCCGGTTGGTTCCGGTGTCGGCCCAGTAAATGTTCCTGCCCATCCAGTCCACTGCCATGCCCTCGGGATAATCCAGACCGAACTCGATCACCGCCTCCACACCGCTGCCGTTGATAAACGCGCGACTAATCGTCTGTCACATACAACAAATCAGGGTTAAACTAAAGGAAAGGGAACAGTTAGCATCAACACCTACCGCTAAAGCAGCATCACAGACAGTCAGCTAGCCGGCACTGCTACAGCTAACACCTCAGACAACGCCGCGCTGCTAGCGTTACTTAGAAACTGAAGTGACGGCATTATATCTTCCTCTTGATAAAGGTTAGCATAGAATACAAAAATAACGGAGACAGTTAGCGTTCTGTGCTACAGACTGTCGCGTTAGAGGATGTAACCAGTGCCTTTGACTTTCTGATAAGAAGAGGACATTCTGTAGGTCAGGAGACCCTGGAGTGAACAGAGGCGTGTACCTTGGTGTTAATGTCGGTCCAGAAGATTCGGTTTTCTGCGACATCGAAGTCAAGTGCCGACGCCTCTTTAACGCCGCTGAGCGGGATGGCCACGTCGTTGCTGTTGGTTCCCAGCGAGATACTGCGGATGTCGACGCGGTTGGTGAAGAGCAGGAACGCTTCAGGAACGACACACGTTCGCAGATCACTGAGGAGCTCCAGACCCATCGGGCACGCGCACGTGAGACCGCGCGGCCCGTTAAAACACAGGTGACTGCAGCCGCCGTTGTTCTCGGTGCAGCCGTTAGTACCTAAACACACACACACACACGTCACTGAGTTTTACTGCACTGACCCATTTCAACCGACTTGAAGTGACTCAAATCTGACCTTTAACCCTGATGACCTGATTTTCTCAGCGCTGTCTGAACGCACACATCTCATGTTTTCAGATCGGATCCGAGTCACTTTCATATGCGGTCTAGATTGGACACATATCTGATACACGGTCATGTGACTTGAACGGGCAGATCAGTATTCATGTGACCTTTTTTGCCGCTGCACATGCGTAGGGTGTGATGTCATCAGTGACATTTTACACGCGGGATACATTCTCTGTGTCTGCAAGTTTCACATGTAGAGGGGAGGGGCGGCTACAGAAAGTGTCCCAAGCCACGCCCCCTCCACTCACACAGCATTTTACTAAGGAACAGCAGTGCGCTTTTTTTTACTTGATAATTCATCCAGGAATCGTCTACATCATTATTACCTTTGATTACTGATGCTGTACTTTGTCTGTCTTAACCTGGAAACAGTGAATGAATGTAAATGAACTGAACCTTAGAGCTCCACCCACTCCACTACTGGATTTCTTACCGAAAGTCTCGGTGACCTTGGTGGCTTTGAGGCCCATGAGATCAGGCAGCTGCTCGACGATGACCTCGCGCGTCATGGTGGTGGTGTGAACGCGCTCGATGCTCCTCCGCTGCCAGTCGCTCCAGTAGATGTAGTCACCCAGCAGCGTGAAGCCGAATATGTGCGGCAGTTTGTCGTCCAGCAGAGTCGCTCTGTTCGACCCGTCCACGTTTATCACCTAAACAAACATCAGACAAGCGTTCGTCACACAATCAGTGAATGATCAATTCATCTGTTTATTATTTACACAGTCGGTTTTATAATCAATGGGTTTTAACCCACACTGCAGAGTAGCGGTAGCTCAGTGGTTAAGGCACTGGACTTCGGTTCGAAAAGTCTCATGTTCAAATCCCATTACCAGCAAGTTCTCCCTGTTGGGCGCTTGAGCAAGGCCCCTTAACCCTCAACCGTTCAGATGCATAATGAGATAAGAATGTAAGTCGCTCTGGATCAGGGCGTCTGACGAATGCCTAAATGGAAGCAGAGTTAAAAACATAGTTTCTCCTTTTTCTCCTCTCCGTTTTTGCACGTATTAAAAGTGTTTGCGTAGTGACTCGGGTGTGTGGTTTGGGACGCGGCCGCAGCAGACTGACTACGGGGTTTATTTGCTGATGCTGACTCGATCCCTCCTCTAGCACACTTCAGTGAAGCTGATAAACCATTGAGCTGTGCTTCAGTAGGATTAAAGCGAGGGGAAGTGCACGAGGGCGCGTGAGGGGATTGGGACGCAGTCGGTGGTGTTGTGTGGGGATGTAAAGGGTGATCAGATGAACGGCTTGACGCTGACAGAGAGCCGTTATAATTCAGCATATTGTTCCCTGTGTGAAGACGCGGCACACAAAAGCTTCAAAGCGCCCCGAGACTTCCACTGCTCTGATTCTACAGAAAGAGTGAGCGAGGGAGCGAGGGAGGGAGGGAGTGTGGAGGTGACTGGCTGATTTATTTCTGTACTCCGTCCAGCTGCTGGCTGCATTACTTCTCACAAACGGCAAAAACAGAGGGAGAAAGAATGCGGTGTGTTGTTTTAGTTCGTCTCGCTCAGAACTGAACCTGTCGCCGAATTTTTTATTAATTCCAGACTTAAACAAGGCAATAACAGGAAGATGTATATCATCACAATTTTTTCTTTTATAATACACACACCAAACTTTAATTTAGGGTTAATGCAGATAACATGCTATAGGTTTATTATGAGTGCTCAGGCTTTGAGTTCCTCGGTTCCTCTGAATGCAGTCATGAGACGTCCCCTCCATCGCCGGGCGTCTCACTGCTAACACTAACATCACGACGAGCGCGGACGGTAAAAACAACACTGGAGTCAGAGTTTAACTTCAATACAACTAATTGGAAAAAAATTATAATAAAAAAGATTAGTAAAGAAGATAAATAGAGAAAAAATAGTCAAAAGTACATAAATAAATAACGTAATATCTGAACACAATCATATCTGATTGGAAGAAGAAAAATGCAACATCAAAGATAATAACTACTGGATCAAAGAGTAAAAGAAAGTTTTACAATTAATTAAAAGTTTTGTAAGTGTTTACACACGGCGAGCCCTGAGCCTGCGCGCGAGAGAGAGAGAGAGACGTTGTGTTTAATCAGAGAGGTGTTGATTCCGTTTAAAGCTGAAATTAAAGCAGAGAGAAAACGTCAAAGGCTTTGAAGGTCAGCAGGAGGCTCGCGGCACTGACTCACACCTTTCACTGACTTTACTGCCTCAATTAGACACGCAGACAGGGCTGAGACACAACACACACACACACTCCCTCATCTACTACTACATTCAGAAAGGGAGAGAGAGGAGAGAGGGGGAGAGGGGGAGAGAGGGAGAGAGGGGGAGAGAGGGAGAGAGAGACGGTGTGAGCTCAGTACTGAACTGAACAGCGTCTGAGGTCATCACACAGGAATGTCTCCAGCTCGACTCCTACAGGAAGTGAAAGATCTCGCGCTCTTCTGATCAGCTCGAGCAGCAGAACCTGAACCTTCACCTTCACCACCGCGCTCGGGTTCACGCCGGGGCAGCGGCGCAGCACCAGAGGTTCATTCACGTCTACACCGGGTCATTCATTCATCAGCCCTCACACTTTACACTCAGTTAATGAGGGACGAGTTAGTTCCTGTTCTCACCAACATCACAGCTGTAACACACACTCATCCCCTCACCTCTCTCTCTCTCTTTGAAGCATCAGATGTTCTCTGGAACAAATGATTTTTATCTTTTTATCTCCTGTGTGTGTGTGTGTGTGTGTGTGTGTGTGTGTGTGTGTGTGTGTGTGTGTGTGTGTGTGTGTGTGTGTGT
>JAQQZT010000002.1:30023378-30034035 GCA_030068275.1 Clarias platycephalus | reverse complement strand
AAAAAAGATTCGTTCATTTTGATGAACGAGATTCAAAGAACCGAGTCACTAAAATGATTCGAACTTCCCATCACTAAGTTTTACACGTTAAATAGTTTTAGTCATAACTCTTAACTGGGAGTGTGTAAGGTCCTGACGCTCGTCGAATTAAAATAGACATCAAAAATAATAATAAATAGGATGAAAAAGGTCAAAGCCATTAGGATCACAGGTTAGAAAAGAAAAAAAAAACCAGAAAGAAAATGAGACCTTGCTGTGTCACAAGCTTAAAGAACACTGGATATCATTTCATATTTCATTTCATGTTAGCAAAGTTAAAGTCCGGCAAATCAGTCTGCAATAAATGATTTATTGATTATAGTCATTACTACAAAACTTAACATGAACCAACTAAGTGCATATAATATACACTGAGGATGACGAGCTGCTACAGGAAACTAGCGGCTGTGATCATCATACCGACCGCACATCATAACACAGCATCTTTCAAAGGTATGGAGAAGACGTCTCCCTCTGACGACGTGTAAGAGCAGGGGTGTGAGATGGACAGAGATGGACGGAATGAGACGTTTTTCAACACTTTCTCTCAGCCAGTAAACAGGACGTTGGGTGTAAAATCTGAAGCTGTAAACTGCGAGCTTCCTGTGTGATTAGACTCGCTCTCCCTCACCCTGTCTCTGATTAAACACACGTACACCAGCCTTTTGTTTTTCCCCCGTCCCCTGATGAGCTCGTTATTCATTTAAAAGGTGTCCAGCAGTTTCCTCCTCCTTTACTTTCATCTTCCCCAATTAAGGCCGTAGAAACGAGACGCAGCGTGCGCACACTTCCTAGAGGTGAAGCGGTTGGTGCGCCTCAGATGTGGAGTGTTCACACATGACATTGTGTTTAACACTTAAACTCTGATTGAATTCCTTTTACAGTAAAACACAGAGACACGGCGGATCACTGATACGACATACCGCACTCCACATCGTCTCCACGTCCAGATCCAGACACGAATGTTAAAACCTTTGTTTTTTTAATTTTTTAGATTTTATTACAAATTCTATGCAACTTTTGTAAATAATTTGCTCTACCACACAGGATGCTGTGCCAATGTGAGAATAGTTTAGAGCACCGCCCTGTAGGATTCTAAAGGAACTGCACAGCGGATCATCCGATCTGCACAGGTTTTTTACGTCAGATGTCCTTCCTTTAATAAAAATTATAATTTTCTAAAAATCGATTTTGATGTCAGTGTGGCGATACATGACGTGCGATAAGTAAGTGGAATTATTTTAGTTTCCATAGTAACAGCTCATTCCCAGGGTCGTATACGTACAGCAACTCCATAACTCCTTCCACTAATATGTAGCGTCTCTGTCACATGACAGGCTTTTATTTCCATTATTTAAAGACAGTGTTTATAGCTGCTGTAACGTTAGTGACTACAGGAACTCGGTTCAAACGTAGCTCGGTCACTCACTCATCGTCTATACCGCTTGATCCTGTATTCAGGGTCATGTGGGGCCTGGAGTCCATGAGCATGAGGCGGGGTACACCCTGGACAGGGTGCTAATCCATCGTAGGGCACACACACACACATTCATTCACACACTACGGACAATTTGGGAACGCCAATTAGACAAATCTGCATGTCTTTGGCCTGTGGGAGGAAACCCACCGAGCACGGAGAGAACAGAATCAAACCTGACCGGGAATCGAACCCAGACCCTGGAGGTGCAAAGCAATAGTGCTAACCACTGCCTCAAATGTAGCTATGAAGAAATAAAAATGATAAAAAGCATGTTGATTAGTGATTGTAATTGTCAAGTTGTTGTGGTGTAGGAGGAATAAAACACTCGGAGAGGAACTCATCGTCACACGGAGCCGCTTCTCACCGTCGCTGATTTATTTTCCTCAAACAGCCTCGTGATCAGGGTGGACATCAACATCTGGCCTGATGTTAATTTTAAATATAGATGTATATATCACTGCACATCTAACATGTAATGTGACAACAAATTCATTCATTTTAAAATGTTTGACCAAAGAATTTACTATATAAATATACACACATCATATTAATAATTTTACCATATATATCAATCTATAAAATATTCTGTAGCAATAAATTTAATATTGAAATATTTAAACAAGTTTTTCTTTTCCTGAAGTGTGTTTTTTTTATAAAAGTTCACCTTAAAGTTTCTTGTTTTTTTTATTGAGAAAAAAAAGGTTTAAGGTGTGTAGAAAAAAAGATCTACCAGATGAACCTCAAGTAGTTTTTTAACTGTTAAGAAAAGAACTAAAGCAGATTTATAAAGAATAACAATATACTCAAAATACTCGTACTCACAAGAATAAACACACAAACACACGTCATAAATACTCAATCTCGCTTTTTATTTCATCAGTTAAAGATAAATCACAATCTGTTTGTTCTGTGTTTATTTTATGCTTTTTCTTTTGCAGCGTAAACAATCGTTATTTTCAAAAGTGCATAATTGGACATGATTTTGTTTTATTGGCACAAACATGGTGGCATCCTGCGCTTGTCCTGTTCACCCCTGCAGGAAAATGTAGTAAATTAAACAGGAGAAGAAGAATCCCACTTCTCCGGACACAAACACACAAACACACACATCCTGCGGTGAAGTTGGTGATGGCTCTGCGCTCCCCTTGGCTTCTCGTTAATGTGCTTCGGTGCCTCAGTGGCTGTATTTTGGCATCGGATCCGAACCCGAAAAGCGGAAACATTATAACATGATAACATAAAGGCATCGGTTAATAACTCGCTCTAATAACGACGGCAAAAAGGCAACTAGTGCAACCTGACTGTCAGTCGCTCCTGGAAGACGAAGAAAGAAGAAAAAGAATGAAAAAAAAAAAAAAAAAAAAAAGATCTATATTGCACCTTAGGTTCTTTAACATGGCGATAAATCAGGAGATTAAAGACCAGTTTAACATCTGCATAGAAGAAAAAGTATGAATAATTTCAATTGATAAAAAAGTTATACATTCAGTGAAATGGTCCAGGATTTACTCCACTCTGCAAACACACAACATTAATATTAGGCGGTTTGGAGGACGGAAGTAGACGTTCGTCTTTAAATCCACTCCGGACTGGGTTCGATCAGGCCCGGTTCTGCTGCTGCTGCTTTCAGTCGGCTTCATGTCGGTCCGTGTAAACGTCCTCAGTTACGCCTGAATGGAGCATCGTTTTTCTTTGGCATTTTACTTTTTTCAATATTTACTTTTTTGTAAAATGTCGTCACTAAATTTATTTTATTCTCTTCTTTCATGTTTCGTGTTACTTTAGAATCACTATTTTGTATTTTATTTCTGCTTTTATTCAAATTGCTCATTATTGTCACATTGAATCCTGCCTTTTTATTATTTTTTTTCACAGATCGTTTTTACCTACTTCTTTGTTCTTCAGTTTTTTGTTCTGTTCACATTTCATTTGTTCATTTTACTTTTTTTTTTGTTCTAGATAAAACCTTTAATTTCTCCTCCATTTAATTTGTTTATGCCTTTTTTGTTCCCGTTTTATTTTCGTTCTCTCGTCTGCTGCTTTTCTTAGCAGTTATAATGACCAGCTCTCCAGCTTACAGAGTTTACTTTACAGATGAACGTTTCTATTTTTTTTTTCCTACTTCAGTCCTCCAGACACAGCGCCCTCACTGACAGCGAACACTCAGAACGTGACATTTCAGAATCGAAAAAAAAAAAAAAAAAGGAATACATTTCTTATTAGTGTGTAAACGGAAGAGTTCAGAGCCCTGAGTCAGAGTACATGCCGTTGATGAGATAGTCCATCTGCGTGTAGCCCCTCCTCTTATAGCTCTCGTAGGCGTGTCTGAGGAATAGGATGACCGTGACGATGAAGAACAGCAGGCCGAAGATCAGCACGGCGATCAGGGAGCTGGTGTTCACCAGGTGACTCGCCAACTCCCCTCCGGCTGTTTCCACTATGGCTTTGTCCTGATCGGACTCTGGGACTCTGGGGGGCGCTGTGGGACGATTCTGCCCTGGTGAAGGGGTGGAAGGATTGACGGAGGGTAAAACTGGTGGAGCGAGGGATGGAGAAGATGCTGGTGGTGGGGTAGATGTGAGTTGTTTTTGGGTGGTGGACGGAGGTGAGGTGACTCTCTCGGTGATGTTGGTTGTCGAGGTGGTGCTAGTGGTTGTCGAGGTAACTGTCGTCAAGGTAAAGCGGGAGTTGGTCGCTGGTGTGGAATTAGTAGGAACTGCAGGTTTGACTGGAGAGGTGGTGGTCGTGATGGTGGGTGCGGTCGTGGTGGTGGGTGCGGTCGTGGTGGTGGTTGCAGTCGTGGTGGTGGTTGCAGTCGTGGTGGGTGCTATGGTTGTTGTGGTGGTGGTGGTTGCGGCTGGTGTGGTGGTAGCTGTCATCGTTTCATGATCAGTTTTGTTCATTTGTGCTCCATCATGATTCTCATGAACAGATGATGAGATGTTTTCTGCCTCCACAGATGCTACAGGAACTGGTGGTGAGGCTGGTGCAGGGGTAAAAGGGGTGTGGCCTGAGGGTTGGCCTTGTTGTCCATTCTGTAAGGAATTGTTCAGGGTTTGCCCCAGGTGTGCATTTGGCTGGACGTGCCCCGGGTCTACACCCCCCTTGGAGGAGCTGTTCTGGACGTGCCCCGGGTCTACACCCCCCTTGGAGGAGCTGTTCTGGACGTGCCCCGGGTCTACACCCCCCTTGGAGGAGCTGTTCTGGACGTGCCCCGGGTCTACATTAGATGACGTCCTGCTGGTGTTGCTGCTCAAGCCAGAGTCTGAAGCGTTACCGGCTGAACGCTGCTCTCCATTAGTACCAGGAGGAGGTAAAGGGGCAGCGGGGGCAGATGTAGAGGCAGAAGGGGCAGGTGGTGAAGGGGGTTGGAGAGGATCGGTCCTCTTTCTCTGACTCCGTCTTTCCTTATGCGCTCTCCTCCTTCCTGAGAGTAAAGTATAAAACCATCAGAACCGTCAGTGATGCACACGAGCAGTATAAAGTCTAAAACTCTAAACTTATAAACCAGTGTACTAAGGTCAGGATTCTGGTCCACCAAGAGGAGTTAATTATTGATCTAAAGTCAGGTCCATAAGTATGTGAACAGGCGAGACAGTGTTGGTTTGTGTGTCTTTGTTCTCCATCACAGTGTCGACATTCAGCTTTAACTCGAGAACTTCATACATTTTTTACATTTATATGCAGATCACAAACCTTTCCTTTCCTTCTCACACTGGACTCATCTTCTGTCAGAACTCAAGTTTCCTATCAAACTCTAATCTGTTCTTCCTGAGAGCTCCCAGCGGTCTGCATGTTGAGTTAAACTCTCTGTGTTTACACTCACGAAGGCGTCTCTTGATTGTAACTTGGATAACGATACTCAGACGTCCCCCAGACGTCCCCCGGAGTGTTCCTGATTTGTCTCGATGTTGCCGAGCTCGTCCGTGCATTCCTCAGTACAAGATTATTGATTTGGGATAAAAGTTTCGAAAGCTTCGGCTCTTTCTTTTGTTTTGTTCTTTCAGCCTATTAACGTCCTCCTTTCATGGACACTTACAGCCGCTGCTCATCAGTCAGCTGTCCAATTACTTTTGAGCCTGTGGGGATGGAGGGATTTCGTGAGATTTCCATCCTGATCGCATCATTTTAAACCCACGGTGGTGGAGGACAGAGGCACACACACACAGTCTTGCTGTCCCATTACTTATGGACCTGCATGCCCTGATGAAGTGTTCGACTCTTTACAGTGTGTTACACCAGATACTGATGCAACAGCTCTGATCAAAGTCTTAAGTTGTCCAAATAAATCCCAGCTCCAGCAGGAACTCGAGGTTGTGGAATACTCTCTCTCTCTGTGTGTATTTTGGTATGGTCACCATGGCGACAGTACCGGATAATGTATTAGCATTGTTAAGTTACGTTAAGAAAATTACTGATTAGTAGTTTTTTGCTTTTAAAGAAATAATGAAGTGACTTTAAATGGTTGCCCCGCCCCAGAGTATGATTATACGTTATCCCATGATGCAGTGACGACGGGTCGGCAAGCGGTACGTACCCAGCCCCGCGATGAGGTCATCGCACAACGCGTCGTTACTGCAGTTCAGGAAAACGCAGGTGGAGTCGCTGTCAGAGAAATACACTCGCGTACACGATTTATCAGGAGGACCTGCGGGAGGAAAACACACACCTCAGTATTAACACACACACAGAACACACACACACACCTCAGTACTGCATCAACACACACACCTCAGTACTGCATTTGGACATCTCCTCCTCCCTTTCTACCTGCCGGTCTTCTTGACTCTCTACACCAGCATCTCTGATTGTCTCTTTACTTGCTTGTCTGTCTGTCTGTCTACCCATTTGTACAACAATCTGTAATGGGTTTCAGAGCAGTACCCATCCAAATGCACACCAGGGGCAAACCCTGCACAATTCCTTACAACATGGACAACAAGGGCAACACTCAGACCACACCCCTTTTACCCCTGCACCAGCCTCACCACCAGTTCATGTAGCATCTGTCTGTCCGTCCGCCCGTGTGTCCCTATACCCGTCCGTCCGGTTGTCTCTTCAAATGCCTTGGAGTCCCTTTACCTCCCTGTCTGTCTCTGTACCTGTCTCTAACCCACCTCACACCTGTCTGTCTAACACTCTCTCTCTCTGACACACGTTTAATCTTATTTTAATATTATATATGGTTTTGTGTGTGTGCGCGCTGGAGTGCACTATGATGTGTGTGTGTGTGTGTATTTATAGCTCAAATTCCAAACATTTTAGACTTCCAGATGGACAGAGCTCTGAGTGAGTGTGTGTGTGCGTTTCACGGGCGTGTGTGAGAACACTTTCTCTAAATCCCTGTGGTTCTCTAAAGGTCAAGTGTGCTGCTCTCTCTCTCTCACACACACACACACACACACACACACACACAGAACGCTGAGACGACGTGTGTGGCCCAAATTATATAAAATAAACAAACACGCTGCTGGTAATGTTAATTAGAAAAAGAGCTTCTCCTAACAAAGCCTAGAAGCAGCTGACCCAAACACACACACACACACGGCCCTTTCATCTTAAATCTAAACCACATGTCTGTTCTCAAAGTTTTAAAAAAACCTAAACATGTGTCTTTACTGGAGTTTCTCTGAACATCTGATACTCTACAGACGTGTTTCATCTCTGTGTCTCTCACACACACACACACACACACACTACAACTAAACAAATAAATAAATCAAACAGACTAGAGACGACACGCAACACATTTCAACACGACTGACGCTGAAACGGGAACACAGCGCGGTTTATAAAGACGTCACGTGACATCAAAGCAAGCCGGGCGTGTAAAATCGAACAGATGTGAGGCGCTTGTGCGCAGACACCCTTAATTAAAATTGAGGGAACAGATCCATACAGTGTCTAAAACACACACACACACACACACACACACACACACACACACACACTACACAGCTGTAATAAACTTACAATTGGACAAACTGCACTGTCCAGGGTCGCTTGTCGTTGCGACTCTCACCATGCTGCTGATGTCACACACACACTCGCACACACTCCACAGGAGCACCAGGACGACATGCTGGATCTTCATAATGACGAGGACTTGGTTAGTCAAAGGAAGTCACCATCACACGCCCTGAACAAATAAACACACACACGTTTTCACTGCGTGTCCGTACGTGGAAACTTCACATTGTCTCATACATAGTTAAAACTCTGAGCAACAGCACCATCTAGTGGTGGAAAGCGGAAAAGACAAAACATCCGTTTGATCTTTGTTTCAGGAGGTTTTCAGTGAATTGGTAATTAATCTTTTTTTACCTGGTGTTAGCTATACAGGTGTGTTAGATAGGACAAAAATTAAACTAATTCATTGAGTTGCGAGAAAAATAACGAATCATATACGAACCACAGAAGTGGTGCAACAGAAACGCATTTTTATAGAGTTAAATCATGTGTGAGCGAATTAATCAGAAACACACTTACACGAGGCTCAAAACAAAACTAAGTTTGTAGTGTTTAAACGCTTCCCTTGTTTTTTTTATGTGAGAAAACAAATGTTATAAGGAACACGCTACATTTATTTATTCAAGAAACTTTAAAAAAAAAAAAAAAAAAAGAAAAGTTTAAAATCAGGTGAAAAAGGTAATATTGAATCTGGATATTCATAAAATCGTGATACTTATAGAATCACAATTTTAACTGAATCGGTACCGAAGTATCGCGATGATATCGTATCGGGGGAGGCCTGGTGGGTTCTGGCGCTAGTAGTAGATTTAGATTCTGTTTCACATCTCAGACAGGATGCTGGAGGGGAAGGGGGCGGGGCTTCCAGTAAGTCAGTTCATATGCGTGAGTGTCAGTAATTTCTGATTCTGCTCATCTGTGGAATAAAACACACTTCGTGTGTGACGGCAGATTTTTTTTTAGTAGTAACTCTGCTATGTTAAAATAAAGTACATAAATAAATGGATAAATAAATGAGTCAGCTTCTGGCCCTTAACATCAATACCATGAATTACACATGTTAATTAGATGAATTCAATAAAAGGTGTGCAGACAAACTCCACTGAAGAAGAAAAAAAAACATTTTAAATATATGAAAGTGCATTTTACATTAAAAAGAAGTTTAACTGAAGTACATTTTAGATTTATTCTCCATTTTATTTTCATTTCCTGTCTGTCCTATTTTTTTTTTGGCACAACCTATACAACACTGTAGAGTGGACATATACTGTACATTACATTTATTATTACACTTAGTTATTACATAATGACCTGTGGGAAAAGCTTATTAGTTTCAATACATTAAACTTATAAACAAAAAGACTTAAAATAGAAATAGAGAGTCAGAAAAAGAAAATATTTCATTGAATATTAAAACAGTAACTAAGTAAAAAAAAAAAATGAAGGATAAAAGTGCAGATCTCACCAGGGTGAAAACTCTCTCAGTGGCTTCATGCAAATCTCACAGCTTCACCTGCACTGCGACTCCGCTAGCTAATGCTAAAGCCAGAATTAAACAGATATTTTCTGGTTATAAAACACTAAATTGTAGAATGTATAAGATGTCCTGAGACCTTCCTCCTCCCCGGGATTAACACCATGCTCAGTATAAAAACCTGTGTGTTCCTGAGTTTAACCAAAACCAAGCTAATCTAAGATAACCGTTAGCTGAACTAAACAAACAGCCACGACTGGAAGCTTTACAGCAGCTGACCCGGGAGTCGGTTCCCCACTGAGTCGGTTCCCCACTGAGTCGGTTCTTTAAATTGAAACGATATAAAATAAAGATTCGACTCCGGATATCTACAGGAATACAAAGTGACAGAATAAAAACTAAAATGCCAGTCGGAATTCCTCATGTTCTGTATGGATGAATGAATTAATTACTGTAATTGAATTCACACCACAGTTTAACAGTCAAGACAGTTTGATTTAAATACTTGCCTCACTTAATCGATTCCCCGTAAAACGAATCTGAATCGGATCCTGCAGGTTCCGTATACAGAGCGGAGCTCCCGGACACGAGCCGGAAACTGCGGGTTATTGTCAAAATAAAAGTCCTGTCCTCCGACGCGCTTAAATGCGCAGTGGACTATTGGTAGTGGTGGGAAGTTTGAATCATTTTAGTGACTCGATTCTTTGAATCTCGTTAATCAAAATTAACGAAGCTTTTTCAATAAACAGATCCCCAACACGTCTATATACACACATTTTGTCTATAGTTCCAGTATAGGTGGTGTAGTGGTTAGCATTGTCACCTTGTACCTCCAGGGTCCGGGGTTGATTCCTGGCCAGGCTCGATTCCCGTCACTGTGTGCATGGAGTTTTCATGTTCTCCCCGTGCTTGGTGGGTTTCTCATTAAAACGAAACAATCTGTTACTATGGGAACGATAACATATCAGAGCAAGCACATTACTATGAACCTGCACCGCTGACTGCTAGAGAGAATTAAACAACGTGACTTTAGTATTAAACTTTATTATTCTACTTCAAAGGTGATATGATGATGACTATTATTTGTGCCCTAGGTACCCCGCCTCATGCCCTAAGTCTCCTGGGATAGGCACCAGGTCCCCGCGACACTGAATACAGGATAAAGTGGTATAGACGATGAGTGAGAGTGTATTGCATTGCATAGCGTCTATGGGAGTCACGTGACAAAAGAACAAACGACTCGGAGTAGAAGAGTCATTGAGAAAGAATCGCAAAATTCTTTTTCCTGTGTTCTGCACTGCATAGCGTCTATGGGAGTCTAGTGACAAAAGATTCACTCAGTTCTGTTTCCTGTATATAGCCTAGGGGGTTTTGCGATGATTTGTGCATGCGCGCTCAGTAGAAAATGAATGAATCACGTTAAAGATTCGTTCAAAAAGAACGAATTGTTCATGAACGACCCATCACTAATTGTGGGAGATCCTCCATGTTGTTCGAGCAGGCAGTGTGTTCAGCCTGTCACACAAACACAATATAACAATATACTTGTGTTAGAAATACAACATCAGTCAGTACTCCAGAGTGGTACACATAATGTAGCGATAACAAGTGTCTTCTTTCTTTGTCTTTCGGCTGTTCCCTTTCAGGGGTCGCCACAGCGAATCATCTGCCTCCATCTAACCCTCTCCTCTGCA
>JAQQZT010000002.1:29996714-30010785 GCA_030068275.1 Clarias platycephalus | reverse complement strand
AGCGCGGTGAGCGTGCTTAAATCGCTGGAGAAATCAGAGTGGGGAATGAGAAACAGCTGAGCGGCCGGGGGGGAAGGGGGGCGTGAGGCTGCGCGTGGCGGGCTGGAGGAAAACAAAAACAAGAGCACGTGGGGGAGTGACAGCGTGGGAAAGGGACAGCAGACAGGGCGTGAGACATGACAGTCTAACCCTCGCCAGCTCTCACTCAGCCATCACACACTTTATTTATACTCGGATTATTGTGTTAGACTATGTAAATGTTCCACTACTGATGTTGATTTTTAGTTATGTGTCACTGCTTTGTGTTGCTAATAAATTCAGAGCTCTGGAGTCCTGCCGTGTGATTTCTCGACTTTTCTTAGTTTGTTTCTGAATTTTATAAAATATGTAAAATTTCATGATCAGAAACAGCTAAACTCTTGAATAAACCAGATGAATCGTGGATTTCTGTTGTTTATAAAGGAAGGTGCAGCTTTTACAAGTAAATGTACACAAGCATTTTGTGTTTATACTGTACTGTGCAAAAGTCTTGACCCCTTCATTTATTCATATCAAAGTAAATTAAATGATGCTGATTAAATGAAAATGTAGCCTGTTGCAGCCTGTTTTACTGCGACAGGCTGCAAAGTCGCTAAAGATACAGTTTAGAAACTGGTTGTTTCTGTAACAACCTCAGCAGCATCCTCATTTCCCCTCTCATCTGTTCCAACCAATTCAATTCAATTTTATTTGTATAGCATTTTTAACAATTGTCATTGTCGCAAAGTAGCTTTACACAATCAGAATTATGGACGCCACTCAGCATCAGCAGTATACTAATCACTGGCCTGATCATCTGTCATCATCTGCACCTGTTTCTCACTGGGTCATGGGTCACCGTGTGGCTCAACAAACAAAAAAACGTTCCTCTGAAACAGCTCAGGTACAGAGACTGGACTGGATTGGAGAACTTCAAGAAACCTGGAGAACTATACCCTCAAGACTACATTAAACATAAAACAAAGCCTGGAGATTTGGAAGCAAAATATGAGGAAATGAGGGTGTCAAGAGTTTTGCACAGTGCTGTAATTCTTTTGATTAGTGAAGCTGCTTTAATGTTAAATGTGTCTCATATTTATTCGTTCACATTTGGTGAATTCAGTCCAAACACACAGGTTTAATATGAGGAGCATTGACACGTAACACTGTTACAGAATGTGGAAAATAGTAATACTCGTCACACTGGTCACACTGGAGCTGATCCCAGTACAGTCTGGATGATGTCATTGTGTGTCTCATCAGAAGACACACATTCTTCGCCATGTTTTCTTACCAAACTGATACATATTAACTCATTTGTTTTTTATCTGTTCTTGAACTACTTTAGATTGTTTTGCTTTTTGAGATCTTTTAGCTTATTTTGATCTTTTGAGATCTTTTGCTTCAGTTTGACAGACATCGTCTATTTATGTAATTTCGTGATTCAACAGGTCTGGCAGTAATCAGTGTGGCAAGTGATATTTAACCCAGTTTATTCATGGTTTATCAAGGGGGCAAATACTTTTTACACATAAGGCCAGGTAGGTTTGGACAGCTTTTGTCAATTAATAAATGAAATAAATATTTAAAAGCTGCATTTTGTGTTTGTCTTGTTATCTTTTTGTAATATATATATTTCTTTGATGATCTCAACAACGTAACTGTGACATGACATTTTCTTTTGCCGCTGTAAATGTCCTGCTTTCACCCTCAGTGATTGCGATCTCACTCAGATAGCTTTATGAGATAAGATTCTATCAAAGGTTAAAAATTATCACACAAAAATGTGCAGAGTCAACGTAGCTGTTTGACTCTGCACTCCAGCTGAGATGTTTTTTTTTGTAGTCCATCGGCTAGGAAGCGAGGACCGGTGATGAATCTGAGGTTGACTGAGAAACAGAACCTACTGTATATTGTAACTGTGCATGGTGACCTCGTACCTCTGGGGTCGAGGGTTCAAGTCCCGCTTTTAGTAGAAACTGAGCTAGAAATTTACAGCAAGTTCAATAGTTCAGTAGTAGGCGGAGCTTCAGGCAATTTTCTTCCAAAATCTAACATTTTATAATGTGCTCGCTGAAATACTTGGAAATTCAAAACTTTAAGACTTTCCGTGAGATTTGTTTTTATTTTTGCGATTTTATTCTAAAAATTATATATTATAATTATTATATATATATAAATATATATTATCTTTTTTTATGTTGCACATCGAGGTCAGTGAAGTTAGCACATGTGGGTCATCGCCTGTCTAGGGTAATATTTTTTTCCATGAAGTGTATGAATAAAGTTAAAGGTACATTTATATAAGCATAAAAATGTGAAGTTAAGCGAGTTAGTGTTTGTTTTTTAAACAACAAAATGTAGCTGATTGACAAACTGATTTTAATTCATACATAATTGAGAGCATTTATTAATAGAAGACACTAAGTGTGTAAGATTAGACTGTCTGATACACCACGTTTATAGAATGTGCTGACGTTGCTTTTATTTTTGAGCAGCCTGTTAGGTAAAGCCCCTAAATCCACTCAAATGATTCAGCTGATGACCAATACATCGTTATTTAAAAGTATATCTATTATGAAATTTTCTCCTGGTTGCCTCTGCCAGATGTTTGCACAGCAGCTGTAATATAAATGCAGCATCAAGATCATCAAGAGAAGTGCTACTCATGAGATTTATTGAGCAAATAAAGAGTTTGAAATATCACCTTTGGGCTCCTCAAACAGTTCTTGATATTACTTAATTGGCCGTGATTCATCATGGAGCAAGGCATGACCGTATAAATCATTAACGTCATTATAAGATAGAGAAGAATAAAGCCTGTGTTTTACAAAAAGCCAGTGCCGTTTCCATTCGGTTTTATTTCCCTCCTTGTTACTCCTTGTTACTTTCTGATGTGAACAGATAAGATATGGGACGCTAGATAAAGCTGCATTCGACTGTGGAGGATTTATTGAGCATTTTAGACAATAATTCATTATAACTGATGGCTCATCAGGCACCGTAAAAGCTGATATACAGTATGTTCCTGAACTTTGCACGGCACTTTTTCTGGGAAAAGAAAGTTATTCATGCAGGAGGAGAACTTTAACACTGTGCTGTGTATCAGAAATCAGAAAAACTGTATATTCTAAATATTCTAACTTGAGTGATTCAAGATAGATTTGAATTCAAAGAACTTTATTTATCCCAGAGGGGTATTGCTTCTGATCAAATGAGGTCCATCTGCTCTTATTAGCCAGTTTATTAGCTTCACGTCAGTCATTTTTATTTTATTTACTCAGTGTAGCCCAACTTTTTGCTTTAAGCAAAGTTTAGGCATCCAATCACATTCCAGGATCACACTACGCTCATTTACTACTTTAACCAGCGCTTTGTTCAGTACTGTGGTAAGAACTAAATCCTGACTGAAGACCCGTACGTCACTGTTGAACTCCCCGTTCCAGATTTATCCTTCCCGTGTTTCCTGCTATAACATCCTCCACTCTTCTGAGACGACTCTTCCACTAGACATTTGTGTTCACTCAGCTAGAAGAGCACTCAGCCGCTGATGTTGGGATGTCGAGGAGGCTCCAGTTCCAGTCGGGTTGAGTTCAGGAAGAACTCGAGTTCTTCCACTCCAACTTTAACTTTGACTGTAAGTCATGACAATTTATAGTCAAAGTCAAAGGACAAAGTGGTTTTTATTGTCATTTCAATCATGTACAGTAAGTACAGCACACAGTCACATGAGACTCCAGATTTATGGTGCTGTATAAAACCAGACAGAACTACATGAGACTACACATAACTAAAAACAAAATCTGTTAACACACACTAACCACTAATGCACTAATGTCCCAGGTTAAGAGGACATCTAGCAGAGACGCACAGGGCCGTTTGGACAAGAAGGAAAGTTCACAGTCTGAAGTGTTAAAACATTCATTCAATAAGCCAGCTATAGCTATGTGTAACTAATATGTATATGTGTAATGTAATATTTCAGAACTTATTTGAAGTTGACATTAAATCATCCCAAAAGCCCCAAAGTTCTGCCAGATTCACGTCCTTGTCCAAACCTCGTACCTGCCTCAGGCTTTGGTCTTTCTCTGCCACTGCTCATGTTTGTTTTTATGCTAATTATTAATAACTAAGTTACACTCATGTTGTGCAGCATCAAAGACTGCCTCAAACTTATCTTTAAAAATTAAGCTTTCATACACATTTGGTGCAACTTTTAACTCCTTGACGTAACTGGACTACGGCCTGAGGCTGGTAACACACCTGGAGCGGTGCTGAAGACAAGCAGAAGATCTAGACAGGGTCAGAATCAGATAAACGTCCTGAGACCGGTACTGGAATCGTCCCAGAGCCGGAAGGGTGTAATAAGATCACCAGCTCAGGGAATGAAGGAGGTGGCAGAAATGGACTAAGGCTTGAGAAAGGTACTGAAAATAACTACGACATGACAATTAACAGCACTGTATCAGGGTCTGAGACAGGTAAGAGAATCAGATCAGAGTCTGAGACAGGTCCACCTATCAGATCCAGACCTGAGCTGTGACAGAAAACGACCAGGGTCTGAGCTTGGACAGGGGTGTGAGTCTGGAAACAGAACTTTAATATCAACCTCAAATACGTTCTGAAATATTTCACCAAGTATTACATAATGTGAAGAGACTTCTTCAGTTCTTTGTTTTTTCCAGCTGTCTCATCAAATTACTGTTAACACTTCATACTGTCCTGCTTCCCCCTTGTCCAAACAGTCCTGTGTGACTCTGCTAGATGCCCTATGAACCTGGGCTTCGGTGGTTAGTTAGTGTTAATAGATGATTTATTAAATCTGGTGGGAGGAGGAACCTCTAAATAAAAGGATCATCAGATAGTCCCTGCACTTGTCCCTGCTGTCAGTTTGCAGCACGTCTGTTCATCATGGCTAAGGGGTTCTTTGTTAGCAAGGCAGTTGGGATCACCGGGATCGTGCTGGCCGCCGGAGCTGTGGCCACCATCATCGCTCTCTCTGTCGTTTACGATCAAGAGAAATCCAGAAACAAAGATCAAGAGGTGAAACCCACTGTACCAACGACAACCACCACAACAGCCCAGCCAAACATAACAGCCCAGCCAACCACACCAGCATCCAACGAACCCTGGGACAAGTTTCGCCTCCCTGATACCCTTATCCCAGAGTCTTACGATATCACCTTATGGCCACGTCTCAAACCAAACGCTGAAGGCCTCTACATCTTCACGGGATCCTCCAGCGTGGTGTTCCGTTGTGCGAAGGAGACGAATCTGATCCTGATTCACGCCCACAGGCTGAACCTAACCGCTGCTACGACACTGACCGCGCTCAGCGGCGCTCCTGCACCCAAAATCAGCAGCATGCAAACCATCAGCAAAACCCAGTATTTTGTTTTTCACTTGAGTGAGAATTTAAAAGCAGGGGAGCGGTACACACTCCACACCAGCTTCACAGGGGAACTCGCTGATGATCTGGGAGGATTTTACAGGAGCGAGTACGAGGAGAGCGGAGTCAAGTAGTAGGCATTCTTCCTTTTCTTTCCCGACTTCTTAAAATGTTTTAAACTAAGTGCTGGAAATGTCAGAGCTCGGTTATTTTCTGGATGGGCTTTCTCCATGAAATGCTTTCAGATCTTTTGTCTCATCTCTTCGATGTTTTTCTTTATTTATGTGGATTTAGTTTGCATTGGTTTTAGCAATTTAATGTTCTAAATGTTTAAAACATTAAATAGTTTTTCACTAGTCTGGTTTATTACTGATTGAACTTGAAAATGTACCAAAGAAGAATTTTCAGCCTTTTTACGTATAACCGGACATATACAGTATATATATATATATATATAAAAACATTTGAACCATGTTGAAGGTGGTTTTCTGTATTTCAAAGAAAATTATTAATTTAGATTTATTTTATGAAGCCAAATGATTGATTTTTTCAGCGTGGTGGCCACGACTCAGATGCAGCCTACAGATGCACGGAAAGCGTTCCCTTGTTTCGATGAACCTGCAATGAAAGCTGATTTCAACATCACGCTGCTGCATGAACCAGGAACCATCGCTCTGTCCAACGGACAGCAAATTGGTAAGAAAATTAGGATCATTTTATAACTCATAACTCTCTTAACGAGCTCAATAGAATTGCACGATATACTTTAGTGTTAATAACAGTGTTAATAACAGTGTTAATAATAGTGTTAATAACAGTGTTAATAACAGTGTTAATAATAGTGTTAATAATAGTGTTAATAATAGTGTTAATATATGCTTGTACGTCTTCTGAAGTCCTGAAGTAGATAAAATGATTTCATAAACACTTCATAATTATATGTAAACTGGATACAAAAAATAATATGATGTAATGATGCAGTCAAACTGGTCCCATATTTACACAGTTTTACCAGTTTTCATGGTTAAAGTTTACCTTTAATGCAGGGTTAATATATTGTTTTTTCTATGACTACTTATAAAGAATATACAGTACATCACTATAAATATATATAAATCTATCTTTAAAATCGGTTATAATTCCTCATGTGATTTTGACATGTATGTGAAAATAATTGTTTATATATTGATGTTTTGTTTTTAAACTTTCAGACTCGGTTGAAATTAAGGAAGGTGATGTGACGCTCAGTAAAACCACATTTGAACCTATCAAGAGAATGTCGACGTACCTGGTGGCGTTTATTGTCAGTAATTTTAAAGACATTGCCACAATGGAAGGCGATCGTTTGGTAATTATATTTTTCTTTAGCTAATTTGGTTAATTTTCTATATTGTCAATATATTTTCTAACATCTATATTTGCACTGATGTGAACCCGCAAAACCCCTGTTTCTCTTTTTTGCTGCACAGATTCGTATTTTTGCTCGTAAGGAGGCCATCGATGCAGGCCACGGAGAGTACGCACTGAACATCACCGGAAAGATCCTGAACTTCTTCGAAAGATATTACAACGTGCCGTACCCACTTACCAAATCAGGTGAGGGATGAACGCAGGCTGGGGGCCCGTGATGATGTGTCACATGTGATATCCATCTTTAAATAACGTCTGGTTTTAACACATCCCTAGAATAAAGTAGATGATGATAATGAAATTGAAATGATTCATGCAGATCAGGTGGCTCTGCCGGACTTTAACGCTGGTGCGATGGAGAACTGGGGTTTGATCACCTACAGAGAAACGGCTCTGCTCTATGACAGCGCGGTTTCCTCTACAGGGAATAAAGAGCGAGTCGCCACCGTCATCGCTCACGAACTCGCACACATGGTACACTTTCCCCTGTTCACTGTACAATATATAACTAAAAATAAAGCTACAGTAAAATTTGTGTAAAAATGTTAAACTACAGATTTTGTAGCTAGGAGACTCTGCATGAACGCCTTATCGAGGGTGTGGTCAGGGCGTGGTCAGGGCGTGGTCAGGGTGTGGTCAGGAAAGAAAAGCAGAGTTTTTTGCCTCTATAACGTTATAGCACATATTATTTTTATGGTAGATGGAGGTTTAAATAAGGGCAAAATATATTACTGTTTGTTGAACCCAAAAAAGAACTTTGAAGAAAGATTACGCCTGTTTATGAGGTGTCACTCGGATGTTCTGTTTCTCACTCTCTCAGTGGTTTGGGAATCTCGTAACCATTAAATGGTGGAACGATCTCTGGCTGAACGAAGGTTTCGCCTCCTACGTGGAATATCTCGGAGCTGATGAAGCTGAGCCTGACTGGAACATCGTAAGTCGTTCATGATCATTAGTTAAGATGTTAATTAATTAAAGTGATTGCAACATTTAAATGCAACCCCAAGACCTGTTTTTATGTCATCGGCCCAGCAATGAGCAATGAGCTCTGATTGGTCGATAAAACACGACACACAGACAACTTTATGTCGTGCTGTAATTAAAATTTTAATGGTTCCTTCTTTTTCCCCTCCTCAGAAAGACCTGATCGTGCTGAACGATGTGCACAGGGTTTTCGCTGTGGACGCTCTGTCCACGTCCCACCCGCTGTCCTCCAAAGAAGACGATGTCCTGAGACCTGAGCAGATCAGCGAGGTGTTCGACTCCATCTCCTACAGCAAGGTGGCGCTCAACACCCACCCCACTCTCGCTCCCTAATCTCCACTATTCAGAGTAGCCCTGTTGCTCAAATAACCTTAACCCCACCCCTCAGTCTAACCCCGCCCCTCAGTCTAACCCCGCCCCTCAGTCTAACACCACCACCACACTTACCCCAGCCCTTTGTCTATACCCAATCACCAGTCTAACCCCACCCCTTAGTCTAACCCCAGCCCTCGGTCTATATCCACCCCCACACTTACCCCACCCCTCAGTCTAACAACACCTCCACACTTACCCTAGCTCTTAGTCTATACCCACCCATCAGTCTAACCGCATCCCTCCGTTTAACCCCGCCCCCTCAATCAAACCCCACACTCACCCCATCCCTTAGTCTATACCAACCCCTAATCCCACCCATCAGTCTAAGCCCATCCACACTTTTTTACACTCATGTGATGATGTTTCTATGAAGTACTCTGTGATGTTTCTATGTGCATTAAGTAATATATTTATGTCTGTATTCTTTGTGTGCACATGATTTCTGCCTCTAGGGGGCGTCGGTGTTGAGGATGCTCTCGAATTTCCTCAGTGAAGCTGTTTTTGTGAATGGTCTCAATGTAGGTTTCAGCTCAGCTTTTCCTTTCCTTTTTTTATTTTAAGATCAAATTTGTCAAAAGGCGGGTACCTTTTTATTAGCAAACAGTATCAATGTAGTTGCTAGCTAGAATTATCCCAAAAAAATGATGGATACAACACTTTATAACTACAAACAACACCAAATTGGATGTAAATTATAGATACTTTAGTGAAGATTTTATTGCTGAAAGCTTCTTAAAGTCCTGTGCTTCCTGAGCGTCTAATGCAGAAAAATCTAACAGCTGGATGTATTACAGTTAGACTAATTGCAAGCACAGATAGTATAACAAATAACTATATACTTACAGGATATTTATTCCCTTCCTCACAGAGCTACCTCACGGCCTTTGAGTATGAAAACACAGTATACACAGACCTTTGGCATCATCTCCAGCAGGTGAGCTTTATTCCACCCTGTTGAGTTCGTTTTATGATTCTTACATGCTGTTAGAGGTAAATAATCAATAAGATGAAAATTAGGCAATATCGTCTAACCAATCAGAATTCAGGATGTAAAAGTGCTTTGGCGTGAAACAGAAAAACATTAAACCTTCATTAGAACATTAAGGTTTCTTTGTTGTTAAAGATGTTCGCTGAAATTTTTTGATTCAGAAGCAGACTGTTATCAGGTTCCACAGAGAAGACTTAAGACGAGCAACCAGGACTGTAACTGTGGAGTGTTTGCTAATTAAGGCCTGACTGTGTGGTGTTTAATCTCTTTCAGGCTGTAAACAAAACCGGAACCAGTCTCCCGAAAAGCGTCAGTGACATCATGGACCGCTGGGTTCTTCAGATGGGTTTCCCAGTGGTGATGATTAACACGGTGACGGGAATGGTAACTCAGGAGCACTTCCTCCTGGATCCTGAGTCTGTCGTGGACCGACCGTCTCCGTTCAAGTAGGCTGGATTATAAACTGATGAATATTTCATTAAAAAACAAACACACAGTTAACACAGACGTGTGGTGTAATATGTGGGGAATGTACTTGTTTTCTCTCTTTTAGCTACGAATGGATTGTACCTATTCAGTGGATGAAAAACGGAGCTGAACAGATCTTCTGGCTGGAGAGCAAAACCGGTGAGCGAAAACATGCTGCATCATACAGTGAAAAGGGGTGTGGTTGGAAAGGGGGTGTGGTCAAAAGGGGTGTGGTTGGAAAGGGGGTGTGGTCGAAAGGGGTGTGGTTGAAAAGGGGGAGGTGATTCTGGAAGCTCTATTATAAAACATAAGAAAGAGTGTGACCCAAGAACACGTTACTGGAACACCTGCTCTTCATCTGATTCTACATCAAGGTTTTTAAAGCAAACACAAAATAAGAAATACTGAAATAATTTCCATTCCATAACTCAATCAATCAGTTTAAAGTGCTTCACCCCTGCATTCACTTTAAAACGCTTTACACTTACAGTATATAATACTTTATACAACAGTATTCATTAACACTGTTCCCATTTTAACTTCGCTACCAAACACATGATGGAAACAGTGACCTCGGTAGCGCCCTCTTCTGGACAGTCATGATTTCCTTCATTTAATGAAACGTAATTTGTCTCTAGATTTGTGAGCATGTGCAACATAACGTTGAACTGAAGCCAGTAGAGTAGTTCCCTCTCAACCAGTCGTAGATAACTTTCGTAGATAACTTTTTGCTATGAAGTGACACAATCAGGACGTCGTTGTAGACACATCTGTAATGTGACACATCTGTAATGTGACACATCTGTAATATGGCTGTGAATCTGATGATCTGAATAATCTGTCCTGTTTTAAGGTCAAAATAGCGACATGATTATCGGGGCTTCTGATTGGCTGGTGGCCAACCTCAACGTCACGGGGTACTACAGAGTGAACTACGACACGGAGAACTGGAACAGACTGCTGCAGAAACTCAACGACGCACGTGATGTACGAGAAAGAACTTTTTTGAGAAAGAACTTTATGGGGGATTTGGAAGTGTTGGAGAATGTGTGTGTGTGTGTGTGTGTATGATGGGTAATTCAAGAGTTTGTTTGTACTGAAGAAAGTGGGTGTAGCCGAGTGGTGTGTATGTGTGAGTGGTCACATGGCTGAGGGATGGTGTGTGTAGCCGGTCTGTGCTGGTGTTTGATGATGGAGAACGTGGGTGTTGATGATTTATCTGTGGTTTAATTCAGTAGGTGTTTGTTGAGGAATATCAGTCGTACTGATAAAGTTAGAAAAATTAGAAAAGTTAAGAAATCTAATGCTGATGTTTATGTTTACGTGATCTCAGTCAACCTTAAACGATCTTTTTTCTCCCCAGAGCATTCCCGTCATTAACCGAGCCCAGATCATAGACGATGCTTTTAATCTTGCAAGGTGAGTGTTTAAAAACTACAAACAAAAATCAATCAGATCATCAAAATAAAAAAACACATGATTTGAAATGAATCAGTGCATTATGTGGTTATTTATGTGTTACTCGTCATTATGCATTTTCCCATGAGTCAGCCAATCAGAGTGCATGCTGATCGTATGTGTGTGTGTGTGTGTGTGTGTGTGTGTGTCGTCCACAGGGCGGGTATTACCCAGACCACGCTGGCTCTGGACACCACGCGGTATCTATCACAGGAGACAGAGTACATGCCCTGGCAGTCGGCACTCAACAACCTCGACTATTTCTACCTCATGTTCGATCTATCGGACACTTACGGCCTCCTGCAGGTCAGATTACACACATCTTACAATTTACGCAGTTAAAGATGAGATAAGATAAGATAGACTTTTATTCATCCCACAGTTGGGAAATTCAGCGTTACAGCAGCAAAGAACATTGTTCAAACGTAAAGTAGCGACAGTACCGTGTATAAATACAAAAGAAAAGAAAAATAAACATTATCAAAAACAAATATTAATACATAGTACAGTGTATAAATACAGAAAACCAAAAATAATACAACAGTTACACTTTCAATCAAATCAAATTGCACTAGGTAATGTAATATTCTACAGTTTAATAAAGATTTTATTCCACAGTTTCTATTGCACAAAAATCTTTTAGATAATATAACTATATTGTCAGTTAATGTAGCTACATTTAAGATATTGTAACTATATTGTAAACGTTTATGGTTTTATAACAACAGTCTATCACAGTAACGAGTGGGGTGAGAGGTTCACTCGGAGCAGCTGATTGTACAGTAATAAATACACTGTGTGTGTGTGTGTGTGTGTGTGTGTGTGTGTGTGTGTGCACGCTGTAAATACACCAGGGCGACAGGGTTTGTGATAAAGTGTCCTGAGCGTTAGCGTCCTGCTGTTGCTCGTTTCCTTAAAGCAGCTGTAAGTGATTTCTCCTCCTTATAGAACAGCAAATTCCCAACACTTACATTTTCATATTGTTTAAGAGCGACACGGTGTAATTCGATGAGTTTGTGCTCTGCCACACATCTACACACATACTAACACACACACAGCAGCGTTCTTGTCTAAAGCTTCAGGATCGTGAAGTCTGTCTGAAGTGTGACGTGTGGGAGTGGCCTTTCGATATGACAGTCAAACATCTGCTTCCTGTATAAGTGGGCGGAGCTTAGCCATGAGAAATGGCCCCAGAAATTTCAAACTCCTGGTGTGACCTCATTAAAAAGGACACACATACAAAAAGTCGACATGGGGGTGGGGTTATGCTGTGGGCGGAGTTTGTTTTCATTCAAATCTCACCTTACTTGCCCTTTTTTACCCTGTTTGATCATGTGACCTCTGTGTCCTGCAGGATTACATCAAGCAACAGGTGGAGCCGCTTTACCGGTACTTTAAGGTCATCACAGACGACTTTATTAAAATCCCCGATGGCCACATGGACCAGTAAGTCTCCTGGGACGTTTACTGTAATGGAACTGTAATATAATTATAATATATAATTATTTTATCTTAGCATAAATAAATAGCTGTTTATTTTTTTATTATTATTAAATTCTTAAACATGTAGAGTTTATATTGAAACTAAATCTTTCAGTAAATCTGCAGTGATGTGACTCTTATCAGTGCATTTAATAAAATAACTATTTAAATATTGCCTACATGTTTAATTATGTGTGTGTGTGTGTGTGTGTGTGTGTTTGCAGGTATAATGAGGTGAACGCTCTGCGCATGGCCTGCAGCTCTGGACTGGAAGAATGCAACACTCTGGTTAAGAAATGGTTTGAGGACTGGAGGACTAACTCCAGCCACAACCCGTGAGTCTTATTATCATTGTTATTACTGTTATTATTATTGTTGTTGTTGTTGTTGTTATTTATTTATTTATTTTTGTCTCTGACATAGCTGTATAAAATACCAAGTGAAACAGCAGAACATCAATAAAGAACATCAATACAGCGGATATAATTTAGGGTCACGTTCACTCATCATTACAGCTGAACCTTTTTTTTTTTTGCGAGCATTATTCGTTCCGGAGCCGTGCTTGTGTATCAAAACAATCGTATATCAAAGTGAATTTCCCACATAACAAATAATAGAAACTCAGACGATTCGTTCCACAACCCAAAAATATTTATATGGAAATAATTAATACAAAATATAAAGTAAAGATAAAACTAATTAACCGGCGCTTTACCTTTGAAAAGAATCGTGACTGGTGTTATACGAGAGCAGAAGCAGGAGCGGGAGGCGGGGGTGGGGTGGAGGGATAAACGTGTGGGACGACTGGAGGCCGTTGTTGCAGTACAGTTACTAATGAACAGTCACTACACTTGGACACAAAATAAAAAAATGCTTAATGCGCGCGCACACACGTGGTCACAATGTTATAGTAAACAGTACACGCACACGCACGGATGTTGACTATACGAGTGACACTCAGCAGACAAAGCGCATGCGCACAAAAGTACTTGTATATAAAGAACTCGCTCGTTTAACAATTAAAATTCATCATTTATCAAAATGAATTTTATATGTTTTTTTCTTACTTGTTCATTAATACTGTATGTAGGACATTGAAGTTTAATGTTATACCACAGTTACTGTCTCTGACACCAACATCAAACAGTTTGTGTGTGAGCACTCTCCTTACACGCTCTCTCTCCTTCAGGATTCACCCCAACCTGAGGTCGACCGTGTACTGCCGAGGCATCGCTTTAGGGGGCGCCCAAGAGTGGGACTTTGCCTGGTCCATGTTTCAGAAAGCCACCATCGCCACAGAGGCCGATAAACTGAGAGCCGCCATGGCGTGCAGTACCACACCCTGGATCCTCAACCGGTAACCAAAACATTCAACTCTTATTTAAGAATGTAAAGAATTTGACAGAGCCGTGAGTCTGGATCGAGGACAAGGTTCTCGTAAAGTCAGAGGGCAGGTAGAGGAGGGGGGGGGGGGGGGGGGGGGACAGGGACAAAACCAC
>JAQQZT010000002.1:29961267-29973015 GCA_030068275.1 Clarias platycephalus | reverse complement strand
TCTCTGCCAGGACGTAGACGTCTGTCCATCCAAGTAGCCTGTTGTGAGGTTGACGTGTGTGTGTGTGTGTGTGTGTGCAGGTGATGGAGGACTCGATGAGCTCAGCCACCACCCTGACGACGCCGCAGCAGCAGGTGGACGATCTGATCGTGCAGATCGCGGAGGAGAGCGGGCTGGAGGTGATGGACCAGCTCAACGAGCTTCCTGCAGGAGCCTCCGCCATTGGAGAGAGTTCAACCAGGACACAGGACAAGGAGGACCAGCTGTCCCGCAGGTACACACACACACACTTATTTGTTTTAAATAATATTTTCACAAAGGCAGATTGTTGTCTGTGTGCCGATCATGCATAAAGCATTTTTCTGCCAGAGCTCATTTGCATGCAGCGACACCCACAAAACTCCATAAATAGAAACGTGTACAGCGTGCTGTGAGCACGAAACGATCGAGCGTGTCAACGTGCGTCGGCTCACTTTTTATTTATCCTGATATTCTTTAATTAAAGACGGTGAAATAAATCCCCTGATTTTGACTAGATGGCGCTCTTAGCAAGCTGCCCGAGTGCACTAGCACGATGTCGTGTTTCTGACCGAGACTCTGATGCTCGTCTAGACGTCTCTCTCTGTGTACGGGGGCGTCTGCTAAATGCTCTACACCCCATCAGCACCAACGGAATGTTCCAGAGAGAACCGAGCAGGAACCATCGGCTCCAGGGGGCGCTGCAGTCAGTTACACACACACACACACACACACACACACACACACACTCAGGAGCAGGAGAACAGGGCTTAGTGTTAACTCTTCTGAGAGCAGTTCATGAGTTACTTGGACCCCGTGGTCAGAGCGCCCCCTGGAGCACACAGGGTTAAGGGCCTCGCTCGGTGCAGCTTGGTGTAGCTGGGGCACGAACATCCGACCTGCCAATCAGTAACTCAGAGTGTGTGTTGTGTGTATATTTTAGGCTGGCGGCTCTGAGGAATTGATCATCTTCAAGCGGTTCCTCAGGATCTAGAGAGAGAAACTGCTGAGGAGGGAGTGACGCTGGAGTGACGCTGGAGTGACGCGTTCATTGATGGCCTCCAGTTCTTATTCTGGACTGATTTTTTTTTTTTTTGTTTTTTTTTTTCCTTCCTACCATAATCTAATAATTCACAGACACCTCTATCTCTCTCTCTCTCACTCACACACACACACACACACACACACACACACAATTGATTGGAAACAATCTCCCACTGTTTACACACAGTATACACACACTCTCAGAGGGAAGATTGTGTGTGTGTGTGTGTGGAGGAGTATCTTGATTGGGTCTGGGGTTTATTTAGTATTGATTAAAAAATAAGGATATGCACTTCCTATAATTGACAGGATGTCCTTACACATACACACACACACACACACACACACACACCCTGAGTGTAAGTGATACACACCGATATAAACAGTGTGTATGACTTGCACTCAGACGAGTGTGTGAGGACGAGCTGTGCAGACGATACGTGCCGTAGCTGCACTAATCAATACTAATGAAGCCATATGGAATGCAGTTGCTAAGCCCCGCCCCTTTGCACAAACACACATTTGTATTAGCATTGCCAAGAAAGCTGTTAGTGATGTTCAGCCTTATTGCACCACACACACACACACACACACACACACACAGTTACTCTTCCTCCTTATATTTTTCTTTTCATCCTCTTCTTCCTCAGTGCCTGAATCAGGTGGTGTTAGCATGTCTGCGTTTGTGGGTGTGGAGACCTATCGCTAGTGCAACTCTCTCTCTCTCTCTCACACACACACACACTCTCTCTCTCTCTCTCTCACACACTCTCTCTCTCTCTCTCTCTCTCGGTCGCTTGTCTGTAGGTGTTTTTATTCGTTTGTTCTGAAGGTTATTTATACTCCCCGCATTTCTATTTTGGTTTTGTACAGTTATTGTGTGGGAATAAAATCTCTCTGATAACAGCTGTTTCTGAGTGTGTGTGTGTGTGTGTGTGTAATGGTCCACGCTGACTGTTAACATTATGCTATAAAATGCGCACCTGTATCAGTCTCACTCTAAAATGCTCCACAATAAACCCCCCAACTGTAGCGTACAGCATAACACTAACGTATTAATGTGTGAAATAATTAGGAATAATTCTAACCAGAGGTGGACAAAGTACACAAACTGTATACTCAAGTAAAAATAGAGATTGCGTATGGCAAACGGTCCTGAAGTAAAAGTAGAAGTCCCTCATTTACATTCGTAGTTAAGTAAAAGTATAAAAATACTCACCTTCAAATTTAAGTGTCAAAAGTACACGACTTGTATTTGCACACTGTCGTCTTAATTTCATAGTAAAAAATTCTCTCTCTCTGTCTGGTGTGTGATTGTGCTGTTTTTCATCACTGTCCATCACTTCACTTCTGAGTACAAACACCTGCTGTGTTATTAGGTGTGTCTTGACGTATAGTCATGAAATTGCTCATGATAATCCCTCTTCAAACACTACAACACCACTGCAACACCCTGCAGAAATGTAGTGATGTAAAAGTACAGATATTTCCCAAGTGGCATAAAAGTAGAAGTATCTTCTAATAAAACTAGGAGAACGGGTACAGTTATGATCTCTCTCAATGAGGATAAAATCCTTTAAAAACTCACTCCTGAACCACTCGTGTGTGTGTGTTACTAGCTTACAGAACATTGTTTTGGAGAACAATTTCACACACACACACACACCATAATGCCTGCATCTTGTGGTGAAACTCTCACACCCTGATGATCTCATGACTGATCCGGGTAACTTTCACTCAGGTGACATCATAAAGGTGTTGTGTGTCTAGTCCTTTGTGGTGTCTTAAATCAATCCAGGAGGTTGTGTGGATCATTTGGCTTATAAATTGTGTGTAATAAGTTTACACAATTTATAAACCAAATTTATAATTATGGAGTTATACATTTTATTATTTAATAACATTGCTCCAAATTCCACGATTATAATTTTAGAGCAGAATGTTGATTTATTGTGTTGTTGGCAAGGATGCTGAAAAGGGGTTTGCCCAGGCCAGTTTATATATATATATATATATACACACACACACACACACACACACACACTCTGTCTTCATAAAATCAGGGATGTCCTGCAGCGTAATCAGAATTCATCTTTACATCTCTGTGTGTGTGCGTGTACATTGTAAATTATTAATGTCATGCAGATTCACCAGCTCAGTAATGGACACACACACACACACATACACACACACTTCCTGTCAGTTCCACACTGTCACTCTGATGGTTATTGTTTGTGTTGCTGTCAGTCGAGGTTGCCAGATTGTTGATTTCTCCTCCATTTTATTCACACTGGTGCACCCCCAGGTTGGGTGATGGGTCTTGTTGCTATGGCGACCAGTATTATTTCATCTTCTATAACACCGCTGACCCGCCTCCTGTCACAGACACGCGCACACACACACACACACTGGGGCTCAGGGTCATGTGACCACTACTGGGTGAAAGGATTTTTATATGTTTTTACCGACTGTGAGTGTAATCACACTGTTTTCCACAGCGGGTTCCCCAGGGATTAAATATTCATCTGATCCAATAGCTCTGATTTACTCAATCCGGCAACCCATGTAACAAACAAACAAGCAAACAAACAAACAAGCAAACAAACACGCCAACACTGGGTGAGAGACTTTTTTCCACATCATTGAACAGATTAAGGAGTGAGAGCCAGAAAATGGACAATCTGAAATGAGAATGAGAAAGAAATGACGTCTGAATATATGAGTTTCATTACAGAGTAAGTGTTTTTATTTTAATCGTCCGCGGCTCCGCCCGTGTACAGGTCTTGACGCCCGTGTGCTAGCGTTACCTGCGAATTCCGCTGCCCCACTGTTTCAGCAGATATATTATTTTCTATATATAGATATATTATTGATTACGTAGAAGGTGATGACTGCCTCCTGTTACATGGTGAGGGATCACCCGCTACACCGCCCGCCCGCCCGCTACACCAGCACAGGCGTTCCTCGTCAAATGAAATGGTCCGTCTCACAGTATGATGATGTTGATGATGATGCAGCCTGCTGTTACATTCGGTGAGGAAGGCCTGTGACACGTGACAGAATTTCTGTTTAACATGGCGTAGTGGTTAGCGCTGTGGTCTTGCACCTCCAGGGTCCGGGTTCGATTCCCACCTCGGCGTCAGTGTGTATAGAGTGTGTGCGTGTTCTCCCTGTGCTTGGTGGGTTTCCTTCTGGTGCTACAATTTCCTCCGACAGTTCAAAGACATGCAGCTTAGGCTAATGGGTGCTTCCAAAGTGCCGTGTGTGTGTGTGTTTCGGGAAAGATAGACTGTAGACCCTGTACAGGATAAGTGTTATAGAGAGGGAGATAAAGTGTCTGGGTGTAAAAAATTTTGCCTTCTAGCTTTATTATGATGATGATGATGATCAGATGGTTCCTCAGTAAAGAGCAGAGGGGAAACAGGGTGTGTTTAGCAGTGGACACAGAGAAACAGGGGTGAAACACATCGACGTGGCAACCCGGCGCTGATTATTTCAATCTGGCAACCCAGACCGGGATCCTCCCCCGACTGAGGGAGCAGCAGCAGGCGGGGGGGTGAGAGGGGGAGCGGTAGATAGTGTGTGTGTGTGTGATAGATAGAGAGAGAGAGAGAGAGAGAGAGTGTGTGTGTGTCTCTCCTCCTTCCTGCTGCTGGAGTTCCGTCATGTGCCTTACCGGAGAAGGAGCGCGTGAACCCGAGCGCGTGAACCCGAGCGCGTGAGACAGACCCGGGACTGAATGCGGACGAAACCGGAACCCCGATCAGCGCGCGCGCGCCCATATGTGTGTGAGTGTGTGAGTGTGTGTGAGCTGTTAATCATGTTTACGGCGGTGCTGAGAATCTGATCGGGTTTTGTGTGTGTGTGTGTGTGAAACCCCGGAATCCTCAGGCGGTTCTGATTGGACCGTGCGCTGTTCGCCTGCAGGAATTCTGGGAGTCTCCTCTGACACCTGACTCAGGAGCTCCGGAATCTTCTGCACCATGAGGAGTGTGTGGTGGACTCTGTGCTGCCTGGTCCTGCTCCCTACAGCGCTCACACTCGCGCTCCTCCCGGACCTGGACCCGGACCCGGACCCGGGACCCGACCCGGACCCTGGTGTAAACAGAACTGGGGAGAGGTACCTTCACATCGGAGACGGATCCTCTCTGGAGTTTGAGTTTCCTGAAAAGACGAAAGGTGTGATCGTGATCTCGAGCCGGTGGCAGAGCTGGAGGCAGACGGTGCGAGTGCGCTCTTTAGAACCGGACGTGCTCTCCATCCTGAACGTCAGCGACAGCGGCGGTGGGCGCGCCGGCCCGGCGAACAGCTACGTCATCAGCATCCGCTCGGGATTCCCCGGAACGGCTCCGCTACTTATCCAGCTGCTGGACCTGGGGCTTAGCGCCGAGCCGTCCCTGATCGAAGAGCGGCGGGATTACTCCATCCGCGTGGCGCCGGGCAGCGCCGGGGACGACGACGACGACGTTGCTGCACAGCTCGCTCATTTCTCGGAGAACCCGGTTCTGTTCGCGCTGCTGCCCCTCATCTTCGTCAACAAGTGCGCGTTCGGGTGTAAGGTGGAGGTGGAGGTGCTGCGTGAGCTCGTGCGCCGGCCCGTCCCGCTCCTCCTCGGGATCGTGGGGCAGTTCCTGGTGATGCCGCTGTACGCGTACGCCGTGTCCCGGCTGGTCGCGTTTCCCAAAGCGCTCGCCCTGGGTCTGGTCATCACGTGCTCGGCGCCGGGCGGAGGAGGCGGCTACCTGTACAGCCTGTTGCTGGGCGGAGATGTGACCCTGGCCATCTGCATGACCCTCGTGTCCACCGTGTTCGCGACAGCGGCCATGCCTCTTTCGTCAGCGCTGTACGGGCGGATGCTCGGCGTTCACGCCGCCCTCCACGTGCCGTTCGTGAAGATCCTGGGCACGCTGCTGTTCATCGCCATCCCCATCTCGCTGGGCGTCTGCGTGAAGCTGCGGCTGCCTGTGCTCACACGGGTTCTCCTCGCCCTCATACGCCCCTTCAGCTTCCTGCTCATCGTGGGCGGAGTCTTCATGGCCTATCAGATGGGCGCCTCCATCCTGGCCGACGTGCAGGTCCCCATCGTGCTGGTGGGCGTCACGGTGCCGGTGCTGGGGCTGCTGGTGGGCTTCGGGCTGGCGCGCGTGGCCGGGCTCAACGTGCCCCAGAGGAGGACGGTGGCGATCGAGGTGGGCGTGCAGAACAGCCTCCTCGCCCTCGCCGTCATGCAGCTGTCGTTCCACCGCGCCGAGGCCGACTTCGCTTCCCAGGCGCCGTTCATCGTCGCGCTCAGCAGCACCAGCGAGATGCTCCTGATCGTCCTCGCACATCTCACACACAGACGGGTCTGCCACACGGACACGACCGATACCGAGACCTAACACTCACACGCGCACACACACACACACACACAGCAACCAAAGACATTCCTTTTTTTCTAATCACTGAATGAACCTTGTGTAAGAGATTCCTGATATTTTTCTAACACGTTTGTGTGTTTTGTACGTTTGTATCCTGTTTATAAATCTGTGTGTGTGAGTGTTGCGCTCTTTGTGTGTTATTGGTTGTCTTTGACAATATATGTACTTGAATTGTGTGTGTGAGTGAGAGTGTGTGAGAGAGAGAGGTGAATAAACCCGTTTTGAAAGGGATTGCGAGTGTGTCAGTGTGTTATACAAGAACAGACATCTTGAGTGTGTGTGTGTGTGTGTGTGTGTTCAGGAATGTTAGTGTGTATGTGAGAAGGTAACACACCTGGTTTTCATTACACTCTTGGTTGTGTGTTTGTTTATAATGTTTTGAGGAGGATCAGGGTGTGTGTGTGTGTGTGTGTGTGGTGCCTTAATGCTGGATGTTGGTGGAGATGAAGCTGAAGAGCTCATGCTGCATTTCCATATGCAACTACATACGAAGTGAGATAAACTCCCACCACTGCGACCTTTAGAATGAACACACCTGTGAGTGTGTGTGTGTGTGTGTGTGTGTGTGTGTTGTTCTTTTACAATGCCATGTTGCTTAAAGGTCACAGCAGGCTGTTGTTTACTAAAAGTAAATGCTGGGCTGATTACACTGTGTGTGTGTGTGTGTGTGTGTGTGTGTGTGTGTGTTTCCTCACATATCCTGGAATTTCAGTCACAGAGTTGCAGGCATAATGTAGCCCTTTCTCTCTCACACACACACACACACATGCACAATCTACACAACACACAAAAAGACACATCGACACACATTCATACATTGACACACATACAACCTACACAAACGGACACCTCCACACAGATACACACATATACTTTATATCTGTATATATAGTTTATCTCTGTTCTGACCCGAGTGTCAGGGTTTGAGTCCATTAACTACTCGGTTCTGGTGTCATGGTTACGCTCTCGCTAAAACTGTTGAATCAGATAAGTTCTTCTCAGAAACACAAACCTGCACTACAGCTCTACGGCGCTCCCTCGGGGCGTGGCACAGAACTCCCCGGAAACCCCCTGGGGTGCTATGACTCATCACCTTGGTATTTCAATTATCCAGTCCACAGCTCCGCCCACTTTTTAATTGGATAATTCCATGAAAGTGGATAAAAGCAGGAATAGCGACCCTGTTCAGCAGAGTGACGCAGGTCTGAGCTAAGAATGCTAAACACAGAGAGAGAACCTGTACACGATGGGCGTGTGCACAGGGCGGGGCTGAAGTTACCCAAATGAATGCATAATTGCCCTCTGAGGCCGAGCTGACCCTCAGGAGAGGAATCTAATTAAACTATAATATCATCTAAATGTTTATTACTTGCTAACAGACACAACAAAGTGACACAAGTCGCTGTCGCGTGACGCCGTCTGGCCCCCTGGTGTTGTGGGCGTTACAGGTGAGTGTTTTAATGATGTGTAAGTGATCAGTAGTGACCTGTCCCACTACCCTGTGCGTCCCCTCCACATGCGCTCCTGAACACTGTGCAGCGCTATGCGGTGTTGAAGCGGTGCGAGATACAGGTCGGTGTCTCCTTCCCTCAGACTGAGACGTGGCAGGGTTAAAGCTCCAACACACACTCTTATTTCAGCTGAAGCCATTACACAGGAAACTCCATGAACTGAAATTCTGTGTTAAACTAACAGCAGTTTTTCATTTCCTGAATCTTTGAAATATAAAATCATGTGCAGACATGACGTGGCGTGTGGGCTTCGGTAAATCCACTGTATTTTGCACCTTTCAGGTTCATGCTGACGTCAAGAGACCGAACTCAGGGAGCACCTGCTCTTCTGGTCTACAGAAATGTCTGCACATTCCTGGAGTAGAGTACACTCCGCTGTGGAGTCCCAAACTGTGTGTGTGTGTGTGTGTCAGCTTATAGATTGAAGCTGATCTAATGATAGAGCTGTGATTACACAACACGACTATACGTTCTGCTCACGTCAGCGTAATCCAGAGATCATCAGGTGCAGAAAAACACACACACACACACACACCAGACTTTAATAAAATAATTCACTGCCACCTGGACACAACAAACACCATCGTCTTTACTCTCAGTGGCACTAGATCGCATCACGTTATGAGTTCTGATCCCACAGAGCTCGGCTCACGCCTGTCCCGATGTGAGAGTTCGGACCATAACAGCAGCATCTGTCTGAGACGGGTCCAGTGTGAAGCCGGATGGAACTGAGAAAGCTGGTTTCGCTCGGGCGCTTCAGGGATTTCAACTTTCTGTTTATCTTCACCTTTAGACTGTATTTCTCCTGAGTTTATCAGGAACATGAGTGTTTACTAAGGTTGTAAATTTCTCTCTCTCTCTCTCTTAAACACACACACACACACACACACACAATACTGACAGTTTTTCCGTTGTGATGTCAGCAGTCAGTATGGCGAGGACCCAATCACATACCTGTGGCTAATAATTTATTTAGCAAAGTATCTGCAGGAAATGACTGCTCTCTATCTGAAAACCACACACACACACTGCTGATCTCAGGTCAGTCATGACAGCAGGGCTGTTTCCTGTAAGTCATGTTGATTCTCTCTCTCTATCTCACAGACACACACACACTTTTTAATGTTTATTATGTTTAATGCGCAACACTTAACCCTGCATTATACTCAATCGGTAACCGTATGAAAGATTGTGGCTGATTTAAAAAGTCGCTGATGTTGTTACAAAGTGCTCAAAGTCCAAACACTTTAACGTTCTCATGTTTCAGCAGATTTCCTCTAACGCCTATGAAGTGTGTGTCACTGTGTGTTCAAGAGGAACTTGTGAAATTTCTGACCTTGACGCGACACACAAACTCACATTTGAGTGTCTAAAGTGGTGAGAACTGGTGGCGTTGCTAAGCAACTCGATCATATGAATCCAGAAGAAAACACGCTAGCCAATGACGAGGCTAAAGGTTTAGCGTTTAAACGTCCGTATCTTTGATGCCAGTCATGTGAAGACACGGTGATGTTAGAAACAAAGCAAAATTATTCAAAATAACAACATTTCTCTCAGATATATTCTTAAATTGCTATAAAAATACACTAATTGAACTGTAACCGCACTTAGCATTGACAGCTAGCACGGCACGCATGAATACGGTCGTACTGTTAAACAGCACCAATGTGACACGAGTAGTAAAAAGTCCTGAGCTGTGTTAAAAATGAGGGAAAGTGTTTTACACGTATGTCATGTGCGTGTGTGTCACAGAGTCAAGTTACTATCAGCTTCATTTCTAAATAGCTAGCATGCTAGTCACACCCGCTGTTATATTGTTAGCTAACATGCAGACTAGCTGTTATATACTGTATTATAGGTATAAATTTATCAAGAGGAATTTATAATGTCTACATTCTTTAAAACCTCTACCAAGTCAGAATAGTTTGCTAACCAGCTAGATAACTAACCATCTAACTAACTAGCATGCTAACTTGGGAGCGGGTATTATGTACAAATTTAAACATATTTAAACTGACTACAGCAAGGCATTCTGGGTAGGTTTTACTTTTAGTTATTTTCTCAGCTACGTTCAGCTTGTCGTTTGCACTGCATGCAAGGATGTGTTAGCTTGATAGCTAGATGGCTTGCATTTCTGTAGCATGCTAACGAATCAATGAAGCTAATCAATGAAGATATATCATACAGACATATTTGAGCTGATCTCGTGACGGAACGGCGGACGCAGAGTGGACCCAGTGTACGTGGACACAAGAAAGTGGACAAGGGGAAGTCTTAACCGCGGAACTGAAACAAGACCGTGAAGCTGAATTAGCCTTCAGTCCCTCATCGTGTTTGTTTACTGTTTCTATAAATGACTACACAATAAATAGCTCAGGAATATTTATACAGTTTTGATTATTATAATAAATATTCATCAAGTCTGGATTTATTTGCACAGTAACCCAGCTAAATAAAATGCTAACTCAAATTAGCGGACATTGCATTAACCAGCATTTACCCCACACTGCTACGATGCTCTGCGCTCTGATTGGTCAGGAGGCATTGATTCATTTGTTTGTATTAATGTGCCCACTCTGATCACTGATAAGTTATCGTCTCCATAGTAACGCTCACTCACAGGGGGTGCGTACACCGATAATGAACTGGTTAAAGTAAATGGAGATTAAAGAAGAGCAATCCTTTAATAATAATAATCCACTTCATCACACCAGTCTGTGTGTGTGTGTGTGTGTGTTGAACTGGGTGATGGATCACTTCCTAGTGAATCTTCTTGCATTGACTGGAAGGTATTTAACTATTAATGAGGAGCCTCTTGAATATTGAATCAGATGCTTTCACTACTAGAAATGTACCACTATAGCACACACACATAGTATACGGACTTATTCTATGTATGTGTGTGTGTGTGTGTGTGTGTGTCAGGGGTGTTGCTGCATCCTGCGTTTGTTTCTGAATCTGAAACACAGCCTGAGTCGTGACGTCACGCGTGTGTATCGATCTGCGTGCGAGTGCTGACTCACACTCCTGTGATGTGTCTGATTTTAGGGATTAGGATTATCTGGCCAGACGTTAACCTCACGTCACGTGTCCTGTGTTTCAGACTGACCCGGTGTTCAACAGAAACCGGATTTATTTTCTATTTTTTATTCACTCACCATTAAATCCGACCCTTTTACGATGTATAGCGGGGATTCTCCACCAACATGGCAACCCCCGCTGGTCACGAATCCTGTGGGAGGGGTTTGCCCGTAACTCCGCTGTGGATTGGATGTGATGCCTGATGTCTGGGCCAATAAGAACGCTAGGAGGAAAGCGCGGGAGGAGGAAGCGCGTGCGAGTGCCAGTGCACGACGAATAGCCGTATCCCAATTTTGTATGTGTTTTTTTTAGATTTAGTGCGGTACTGAGGCGTTGATCCGGGCCCTCAGTAGTGCTCTTAGCTAGGTGAGAGGGTGTCGGTTTAGGACAAATACCTACGTTACCGGAGAGTCAGTCACAGAGTCAGTCAGTGCTCTGACCTAATGAGAACACTGTAACTCTTTACTGCTGTGTTTAATCTCACCGCGCTCGGCTACACGGAGCTCCAGCATGGAGGAGTGGAGTCTCTCACAGTGCCCTCAGAGAGGGAGCTTCACCGCGCTCATGGGTGACTTAAACACACACACACACACACACACACACACACTATACAGTTATAAACACTCTTAATTCTCCTCAGGAGTTACTGAACTCACACTCACTGAGGGAATGTA
>JAQQZT010000002.1:29930591-29943402 GCA_030068275.1 Clarias platycephalus | reverse complement strand
ATTGATCAGTGATTTATGTAAACGACTCAGTTTAGATGTAAGTAAATTCTCATTGCTGCGCTGTTTGGGGGAGGGACCCGCTAATGACATTTGGTCTGCTGTGTGTGTGTGTGTGTGTGTGTGTGTGTGTGTGTGTGTGGTCAGGTGGGTGAGGGGTCTCCGAGGTGACGTCCCGCTGGCTCCTGCGCTGGTGTTAGCGGCGTGTGTGCACGGAGCAATTGAACAGCAGGGCGGCAACGCTGAGCGAGTTAAAGCTAATCTTACTCTGATACAGCGGCACAGAGAGGTGAGGGGCGCTAATACTAACGAGTACATCTCTTACCATGGAGCTCTGTGTGTGTGTGTGTGTGTGTGTGTGTGTGTGTGTGTGTGTGTGTGTGTGTGTGTGTCAAAATGAGCTTTAGCGCCCTAAAACTTCCCTGGTGTTAAAAGTGTAAAAACAGTTTAGTGTAACAGTTACTGTGTGTGTGTGTGTGTGTGTGTGTGTAGGTGCTGGATTTTCTGCTCTTCTTCTACATAACAGACTTCCTCTCTGAGCACATCTCACCACAGGTAATTTACACACACACATACACACACACACACACACACGCAGTATATAATACAGAGACTGAGATTTGTGTGTGTGTGTGTGTGTGTGTGTGTGTGTGTGTGGTGCAGGGAGTCCGGAGTGTGTCCCGTGCTAAAGCCCTCAGCGTTTCTCTCATCACACTACTGGCCGACTCTTCTGATTGGCTGTCCCTGTTCGACCAATCAGAGCGCAGTATGGAGCACCAACATCGCTCAGGTGTGTTGTGATTTCTGCTAAAATTTAAAAACAATCTAACACACACACACACATGTATATTAAATAATCAATAGTGACGATGAGGTGATGGTGTAAATATTTCCCAGGAAAGCGCGGTACCTACGCGACTCTGGTCTCCATGGTAACCACGGACCTGTGTTCACGGCTGATGCCGTTCGCGTTGTTCAGGTGAGGCGGCGGGTGGTTCATATTTAATTGTTAAACCCAACACCCATCTGTTTATTTATTTACTATTTAGCATGATGGTGCTAGTTAGCTTTAGCGCACTGTGTGAGGTCATGTGACCACTGTGTACGCCAGAGGCAGTGTGGGGATTTCAGAAAATAGAGGCGTAACGATGTCACACTATACTGTACTTACACTCCAGTGTGTGTGTGTGTGCGCGCGCGCGCAGTGTGCTGGAGGATGTTGATGCGAGTGTGTTGAGCAGAGTGACGGCGGCCCCAGGGTTCCTCCCCCCAGCTGTGATGTCATACACTGCACTGATGAAGCTCTTCCTACTCGGACACACCGCAGACGTCAGGGCCGACACACTGCAACAGGTCTCTCGGATTGAGACACACACACACACACACACACCCCTAATGGTGTGACGATACTGTGTTTAATCATTATAACTGTGTGTGTGTGTTTCAGGTACTGCGTGCAGCTCAGCGTATTGTGTTAAAGAGCATCTCTTTGATTCGTCCAGGCTCCATCACACACACCCAGTTAAGACGAGTACGTATACACACAAACACACACACACTTGCAGACAAAACTCAGTGTAAAGCTTTTACAGGTGTAACGTTATGCAACACTGGTTAAAAACCCTGAACTTTTTCATTTATTAACAATTTAATTCATAACCAAATAAACTTGTACACAGTGCCAGACTGGCCTTTTACACATGAAGGCACTTAAAAAAAACAAAAAAAAACACAGCAACGGCACTATTTATAGCAAACCGTACAAACACTGATCCTGTTAAATATTTAAAGGATTAAAAACATCGTTCACACTATTTGCTATAGATGGCGCTGTTCGTCAGGTGCAGCAGGAGGTGATTTTCCTTCACGTTGGTTTACAGGTTTTTAATCCCTGTTCTAATGAAGGAGTCACATGACCTGCTGCTTCCTCTCACCAGCGCCTGCAGCAGGTCATGTGACTCTTTCATTAGAACAGGGATTAATAGCGTGTGAAAGGGGTGTGGAATAAATGCAGGTAGAGAGAATCAACCAATCGGAGAGAAGCTCACAAACATCACGTCCCTGTGTGTTTATTACAAAACATCCGCATCAGTATATACACGGTCAAATGTAGAAAAAAAACAAACAAAACAGGTTCCTCAGAAAAACACACACACACACACACACACGGTGCCCCTCGGTCCTGTTCCAATTCATTTTTCCCTTGTGCACTTTCCTCCTTGAAAAACATGTATACAAATAAATAAATAACACTGCTGATAAAAACAGGAAGAATGAAAAAATTCATATCGCAAACAATCAGATTTGAGGTTTATTCAGCGTTGCCAGGTCCAGTTTTCTAACCCTTTGTGACCTCGGGTTGGTTTATTTCTGTTTGTTTTTGCGTGAGATGTGTGTAAATATTACACACGGTATAATTGTTATGAAATAACATTATTTATTGTGATATAAAATTGTGTAGATGCGTTTGGGGAATATTTTAGGAATTGATGAGGGTTTTGATTTCATCACCTGGCAACCCTGAGTCCTGTTCCTCATGCTAATCAGCATGCTAGCTCATGAATTCATTTCCAACTGACAGTATGTTTGACACACACTTCTCTACTTCTTTAGGTGTGTGTGTGTGTGTTATAAACAGTCTCTCTATCTCAGATGGAGGCGGAGTGCACGGAGCTCGACCCCGAGGTGGCGGCTGCGCTCGCCGAGGCCCTGTTGACCATTGATGACCTTTGACCTGCTGACTTGCACTAATTAGAAGACGTCTGTGTGTGTGTGATGAGCTCTCTCCATGCAGGAGGATTGTGGGTAGTCATGGGCACGCAAGGGAACTCTGGGAAGTCTATTCGCCACAAGCGGTAACAGGAAGTGAACGGAGTGTGGAGTGTGTTCTGTAGAATGACGCGGAACACAAACACAGTGCTGCGGTGAAGTGCACTTAATGTGTGTTGAGTGCGCAAGGGAGTGACTGCTTAGTCCACCGAGTGTGTCAGGGACTACTGAGTGATGTGTGTGTGTGTGTGTGTGTGTGTGTGTTAAACACTGTAATACACTGTGTAACTGATAACTCTGTCTCTGTGTGTGTGTGTGTTCACTCTCAGCCGGTGTCGGCCGTGTGTGTGTTGTGTTCCTGTAACAGCGGGTGCACCATGCTCATGTGGACATTCAGGTTGTGCGCCTTCTCGAAGCGTCGCTCACACACGCTGCACGCAAACTCAAGCTCCGCCTCCGCCTTGTGCTTGGTCATGTGATACTTCAGAGACGCTCTCTGACGACACTGGAACCCACACACTTCACACCTGCAAAACACACACAGGGTTAGGCTGGAGTTCAGTAGGTTAGTAAGTGCTCTGTGTGTGTGTGTGTGTGTGTCTCACTGTAGTGGTTTTGCTCCTGAATGTCTCATCTGGTGCACAGAGAGGTGTTTCCTCTGTTTAAACGTCCGACCGCACTGATCACAGATATAGTTCCTTACCTCTGAAACACACACACATCGGGCTTTACACACTCTACATACAAACACAATGACGTTATGTGTAACATGTACATTATAGAAACACACACACTTCAGGTTAAACCCATGTTGCACACTGAATACACACTACACATTAACGCATTACACACTATGAATATTCTACTATTATACTCACACACACACACTAAAATAAATCCTTTCTATCACACATTACGATTCCTTCATCATCTTTATCGAATCACCCATATTCTGTTTATTGACCCCACCCCTTTGTTTGATTGACAGCTATGCTCCTCCCACTGGGCTGGATTTTAGCTCTCCAGTCACCTGTTTAACAAAGTTAACTAGCATCGCTGTTACCAAGTGAGAAGGGCTAGGTTGGGCTATTTTCATATTTCCGGCACTATATAATATACACACACACATACCTGTGTGTATGAGTTTGACGTGTCTCTGCAGGTAGCGGTCGATCAGGAATACTTTGTTGCAGCCGGGATGAGGACAGGGCCGCTCCCTCACCTCCCCGTGGTGCTCCTTCACGTGCTTCTGTGGACGGACACACACACACACACACACATAAGGTTGTGTATTCCTGACGTCAGCTCAGGACCCGGGAGAAGCGTACTGAAGAGTATTGAAGCCATGTTTATCCTAATGGACTAATGGAGTTATTCTGTGTGTGTGTGTGTGTGTGTGTGTGTGTGTGTGTTTGCATTTGTTGTTTCAAAAGCAGATCCGTAGTGTCTGTAGTCAGGTACTGGTCTGGCCTGTGATGGTACCTCAGGTCCACCATAAGAAGTGAATTACTGTACAATATATGTTTCTTTTTCTTCCAATTTTGTAATTACATTTGAAGCAATAAATCATTCATGATTAAATATTCACATCACCAAACTGCTTCTGTAAGCTCACGGAGAGCTGATTTAAAAAAAAAAAAAAAACCAAAAAAAACCCCTGATTAACGTCTGCACTATGACCCGGTGCAGCAGCTTCCGGCTTCAAACTCCTTCTTTTTCGTTATCAAGTTGCTATTCTGTAACGACGGCGTCTCTGACCGAACTCTTCTCCAAAACATCAGTCCGTCTCATCCAGCTGTTCTGTACGTAACACCAGCTCAGGACTGGTGTGTTCTGTCCCTCGGAAGTCAGGAATGAAAATGGTGCAGCACAGTAACCATCAGAACCACACGGTCCGTGCACGGTGTGGGCGGAGCATATGGTCTTTCCGCCTGTCAATCACCGTCACACCACCAGGTTACCACTCACTCGTGTTGTGTGTGTGTGTGTGTTTGTTACTGATCTTTTGTGTATAAAACACCAACACAAAAACAACTTTAACATAACAGTGTGTGTGTGGCAATCGTTTAAACTTGTTTTAAGAGCTTCACAAATTACTGTGTGTGTGTGTTGACCTTCATGCCGTCCACTCCTCTGTACACTGCTGTACAGCCCTGATGGGGACATTTATAGATGGTGGGCAGTTCCTCTCTGTAACACACACACACACACCTGTTTCATTTTCCACAATTATTTGTGTGTGCATGCAGTGACTGTATAGTGTGTGTACACAGAGAGAGTGTGTGTGTGTGTGTGTGTACCGCTCTGATTTGATCTTCTTCTTCCAGCCAGGTTTGGGTCCGGGCTTCTTCCTCTCTTTAGGCTGCAGGTTCTTCACATCTTTACTACTCATCTTGTTAGGACTCAGTCTGAGGACAGGCACACACACACACACACAGCTCCTTAGATCAGACTGTAGATCAGGTGGTCACACAGTGAGATGTAAACACTCACACACTCCTACTGCACACACTGTTTCCCCACACACAGTACATTTACTGACCCTTTTTAAAGATCTGTCGTCCGCGATCGGTTAACTAAACTCTCATTTTATTTGTCACGTACACAGTATGATATGTAGTGAAATGTTTTAACAACCGACCTGGACCTAAAAAATTTAAGTATTTTAAATTAGATTATTTTAAGTAAAGAATATGAAATAAGAATAAAGAATAATAGAGTATGAAAAGAAAATATTTAAATAAGGAATATAAAATTAAATAATAAAATTCCTGCTGGTGTGTGTAGACGGAGGTGTGTGTGTGGACACTGGGCATTTGGGGTTTTCTGATGAGTCATGTCGAACCAAATACGTATATAATAATAATATTATAATTACTGTTAAAACATGTGAATTGTTCTGCTCCCGGAGTATGGGGATGACATCGCAAAAGTGTAGAAGTAAAAATGTGCATACAGTATTATTATGATGTCACAGAAGCAGCAAAAAAAAAAAAAAAAACACACACAATCACTTGATCTTCTGACTCTGTGCTATTTATTTCCTTATGCAACCCATTTTTTTAAACTTGAGTCATATTTGTATAGTTGCTTAAAATGAAATAGAATTCAGTTTTATTTAAAATTTATTGCCGAGGTTGTGCTGAACAAAAAAAAAAGTAATCGCTCTGTACTGTACAATCATCAGCCATACGCTATAAAGTAATACATAAATTAATATAACATGTAACTAGAGTAACGCACCTGTTGGAGAACGTTATTAAAGAGCTATTACTGTGTTACACCACCTCCACCTCCACAGGAACGCTTTACAGATCAAATCCTCTCTACATCAGTCCTGCTATACAACAGTTAGTCCTGACCGCATCACAGCCGTGCTGATATTCAGTACAACAGCACGACCTGGAGTGTCATATTGCTGATTTCTAAATGTTTTTTTTCCCAAAAAAATTAATTCAAGACAAAAATCGTCTTTATCTATGAGCAGATTATACAAGCATTTATTTTTTTAATTAAAGCAAAATAAAATATGGAGATTTAGACCTAAAATCAGTAACTTTATATAAATAGATTTTGATCTTATATGATTTTATACGTGTGTAATAATGTTCTTATAATGAGGAACATTACAGAACATTTCCTTTATTCCAGGCGCCTTTTATCTGATAAAGGTTTAATTTTTTAATAAAAAAAAATGTATCAGAAAAGAAAACTTCCTTTAAAATACTCATGATATTCTCAGAGATAAATATAAGAAGTTTTTCTGTGTTACAGTCTGAGCGTGTCAGTCTGTCTCTCTGATTCGATTATCGGTATAAATGTATATACAGGTACTCGGGTGTGTCTCTGCGTTTGTCTCACATCGTGTCAGGAGGAGTGTGAGCGCCGTCCTCCTCGCTGCTCTTCCTCACCTCCTCATCCTCACTGGAGAAATTCCTGCAGAGAGAGAGACGCCTGTTACACACCGAACACAGCTCTGTGTGTGTGTGTGTGTGTGTGTGCGTCAGCGGGCTCACCTGTCCGACAGGTCGCTGTCCTCTCCACGCTGAGCAGGTGATGGGAGCTGGTCTCCTCGCGGAGCTTCTGGACATGAAGAGAAGAAGGCGGTGAGGAGTTTGTGTGCCGAGACGCTCCTCACTGCTTCATTAAGAAAGTTAATTAATAACACATCTGGTTTGTTTGCGTCTCACCGTCCGTCTCCCCGGCATGTAAGCGACTGTAGGTGGAGCTCCGCGTCTGCTCCGTATGGGAGTGGGCGGAGTTTTCTTCCCTGTTCGTGATCGGCTTGTGGTTGTGCGCGTGTGTGTCGTCCCCGTGTCTCTCCCACACGGCTGTGTCCATGGTGTAGGAGTGTCCGTCCCCGCAGCTCCACACCACCTTGGCCACGCCTCCACACCGCTCCTCCAGCACCTCCTGCAGGCCAGGAGGAAAACTACAGCTCCCCGCGTGCTCATGAGTCCACGACACTAGCCGCAGCAAACAGTGGGGGTCTGAGGTGATGGGCGGAGCTACGGGAGTCGGGAGAGGTCACGGTTACACGCAAGCAAGGTGACTGCGGTCCGATGGGGTATCAGGGCTACCACTAGGTGGTGTTTAAACCCTGAGTCTGCTGCACTCTCTTATTAAATTTGAGTGTGTGTGTATTTATTTATATGCTGAACACTTACAAGACTGATCTGACTCGTCTGTGAACGGCGTCCATGTTGAACTGGACCTGAGAGGAAACATAAAGGAGCTGAAGGAGCACTGTGAGGCGTGACGGGGTCGAGTGTGTGTGTGGAGTGTACTCACCCCCCAGCGTTGGTGTTGAGTGAGGGTGTTAAGTTGACCCGGTGTCTGAAGGCCTGCAGGATGCCGTGACACTGGTAGAACTGGGCGTGGCAGTCCGAGCAGATGTAGGGAGAGAGTGAGGAATCGTGCCGCACAGCCACGCCCAGCAGCTGCTGGAAGTCCGAACAGAAGCGCCGGGTCGAGTGTTCGGGTGATGAAGGCCAGGGGACCGGGCTGGGCTGTGACCCAAACGCCCGCCGCAGCTTCCTCGCTGAGAACCGGCCATGACACAACCGGCAGATCTGTGTGTTCAGTCTGCCTGCAGCTCAACACACACACACAATCACATGCAGAGAGCACATAATTATTCAATATAATTTACATAAGTAGATCATATAAACACACAATACTCATACTGAGGCCTACAGAAGAGAGATTTGAGACAGCTGGACACGAGACAAGTGAGTGTCCCACAGCCTGTCCATGCCCCGCCCACTACATAATGCAGGAGGGTCGCATCTCACAGGCGCGCTTAGCTAAAGTCACATATCAGGTGCAGTTAGTGACTCCCTCAGTGAAGGGCGTAGGGAAGGTCTAGGGACCCAGGGTCTGCAGGTAACGGTGCAGAGTGTGTGTGTGCGCAATAATCACCGGTCTGTGTGCTGTTCTGTGTCTCCGCAGTGTGTGTGTGTGAGTGTTTAGCTCGTTTAGTCCGACTCTTTCTCCCCTTCATTATTCAGCACTTCTTCTTCTTCTTCTTCCTGTTGGATCAATCAGCACACCGGAAACAGCGCGCGCACTTTCCTCTCATTAAACACACGCGCGCAACCATAAGTGCCATAAACTCTCCCTGCAGGATGATTTACAGCGATTGCAGACCTTATAAACAAAGAGAAAATGTTAAATTGAAAGCTGTCCGTGGTGTTTTTAATGTCTCACACACTGAGGAGATAGTAAACAACGGAACCCGGAAGTGTTCATGTGTTAATAAACGTAGAAGAAATGCAGCAAAGCGCCACAGCGCCCCAAGCGGAAATTAGCGGAATTAACACAAACTATAAGCTTGTCTCAAAAGTCGGAATTCCAAACTTTTTATCAAAATGTTTGAAGATTTTCCATAAATAGTTTAGATTATTTATAATTTTGTTTTATTTATTTTGTTCTAAAGAATGAAAACTTTTGCACTGAATTATTAATATAAAACATTCATACCATTTTAACATCAAGTAAAAGTTATTTTTAAAAGTTTCATGAGCACACAGTGTAAGATACAGTAGTTAACTTCCATCTTTAAATTCCTTTTTGGTTCCTAATGCTCTCAGATGTGAGGCAGAATGAGGGAAGAAACTTTATTTTTTTTTGCTCAAGGTTATATGATCATTAATCGACCCTGGTTGTGTTTTTCGAATTTAGAGGTTATTTCACCGTCACTTCAGTAGTTAAAGTTCAATTGTGAAATGTAAAACTCTACACTTCTGCCAGATGCTGAAACTCTGCAGGTGTGGACTTGCCTTGCTTCAGCAGACAAAAAACCAACATCATCGTCATCATTATCTGCAGACAGGAAAACCACAAACAGCTGCAGTAGAGACAAAGCTCCACATACACACACACACACACACACACCAGCTCTGCAGTCTTAAAGACACAGTAATCATTCTCAAAATAGAACAATAACCTCAGTCATCCACTTCCCCTCTGGTAGTAAGATCATAACATTTGTTAGAATAAAACGTTTGTTATATACAGACTTGTATATATAACTGTACGGGTGTGTTCATGTTTTACAGTCTCGGAGTGGCAGACAGGTGGGGACGACAGGACACTGAGGGGTGGCAGCAGGTATTGTATTAAGAACCAGTACAGGAGTTGGAGAAACAGAATCAGAGTTGTTCCTGCTTTAGTAAAAATAAAGATGATGAGAAGATAAGAATCTCTTCTGTAACCCTCGGCAATGTGACAACAGCCCACAATAAACCACAAGTGTAATAAACCACAAGCGTAATACAAACCTCACTCATTTATACCACTTTATCCTGTATTCAGGGTCACATGGGGCCTGGAGCCTATCCCAGGAGACTTAGGGGCCGAGGCAGGGTACACCCTGGACAGGGTGCCAATCCATCGCAGGGCATAGACACACTCATTCACACACTACGGGCAATTCGGGAATGCCAATTAGTCTAATCTGCAGGTCTTTGGACTGTGGGAGGAAACCCACCAAGCATGCAAACTCCATGCACACAGAGATGGGAATCAAGCCTGGCCGGGAATTGAACCCGGACCCTGGAGGTGCAAGGCAACAGTGCTAACCACAGTGCTAAGACGTAGTGACTCTGCCAATGTAGTAGCTGTCTGTTGTCCAGGGTTTTTACTTTAAAACCTGCAGATTTGTATTATGGTTATATAATACAAATTGGTAATTACAATGTAATTGATATTACATTGGTTGTAACTGATATTACATGACATCACACACACACACACACACACACACACACACACACACACACACACACAATGGTTGTTTGTGCAGTGACCTTGTCTGCTGTCTGTGTAGAGACCATGGATGAGAAATGTTTGTAAAAATAATGCATGAAAACCTCCCCCGAGCCATTGCGCAGGTGTTCAGTGCAAACATACTCGAACGTTAAACTCACTTATCTCCTTTTTCCTTCCTTTTTTAAGTCACAAACAGTCGTGTAAGCATTTCACAGCATATCATACTTTGTACGGTTGTGACAAATAAAATTAGATTTTTTTATTTTAAAAGTCAGAAGCAAATGATGAACCTGAAGGTCAAGTAGTTTTTTCTCTCTCTCTACATTCATGAGATTGCTCTGAAGTTTTTGTTAATTTTTTGCTCTGAACTGAAATGTAAATAAAATGTAAATAAAGGCAAAGAAGCCTGGACTTTTGGTGTACAGTGTGTACTCGGGGTCTGGACGAGACAAGAGCCGAGCTGCAGGGTTTAAAAATAAATAAATAAATCTACAGATCTCCACAGAAACACAGGGCTCTTAAGCAAGACTGTGTGTGTGTGTGTGTGTGTGTGATGTCCTGTCATGTGCCAGTCAGGATGTTGTTCTCTCTCACACACACCCAGAGTTTCCAGAACACACACACACACACACACACACACACCAGATCCACCCTGAGCTGAACTGGATAAAGAGCAGGAACAGGAGAAAATATCTGAACTGAAAAGTTGTTAAAGTTTTTTATTATTTTTATACAAACTCTTGACTTGTTTGATTTTGTCATTTCTTTCTCTGTAGTCAGTGTTTCGTCTGTTCTAAGTTCTGATCTTTTTATTTCAGTTTTCTTTGTAATCGTAGTTTGATTTGTGACGTGTTTAATTTAAATGATATATTTACATTAAACATAAACAAAACAAAAGAAAAACTTGGTGTGTATGTGTGTGTATTTATATATATAGACACTGAGGGGAAACGTGGACATGCAAATATCGCGAGAGTCGAATCCTTTCCGGAACCCGTGACATTGAAATCTCGCGATAACTCACTCCCTTCTGTTATTCGCACTGCATGATCGTGGAGATCTCGCGAGACTTCGATGCGTCTGTCGGTCGAAATTTTTTCAGTGACTCGTCGCGAGCGAGCGGATTCTTCACGGTGTACGCGCGCGACATGAGAGACGGATTAAAATCGCGTTAAACCGTAACGATGAGAGAAAACTGAGAGGGTTCTGAGAGACTTTGTCAGGGATGGACGCGAGGCTGAGCTGCGGGTCTCCGCGGGAGGACGGGGAGCTCGAGGACGGGGAGATCTGCGACGACGACGCGGAGGAGAAACAGAAGCAGCAGCAGCAGCAGCAGCGACGGCGGCCGCAGAACTCGAGGCCTGGAACCGGATCACGGAAACCCAAAACCTCCACACCGCGATTCAAATCCACATGTCCGGGACCGGGGAAGGAGTTCCGGCCGCCGCCGCTCTTCAGACCCGGGCCCATGCTGCATGGTGCGTTCCCCGCGTGCCCCGCCGGCCCGGACCGGTTAGAGCCGCCCAGCCCTCGGACCAGCTTCTGGGAGCGCAGTCACGGCGCACTGGGCCGGCTCCGGTACCGGGGGAGGGCCGGGGAGGGCCGCGGGGACAGAGCGCGTGGGGCCGGTAGGGGCAGGAACATCCACCGGAAGGATTCACCCAACTGGAAACGTATCCTTAATCAGTAATCCTGTTCCCCAGTGAGGGGACTCGAGCTCACAACCCCCTGCTCTGTGTAGAACCTTAGCCACTAAAGCTAACAGTCCATCAGCTGCTGTCAGGGTCTTAGAGCTGACCAGGTTCAGCCTTATTGGCCTCAGAGTGAGGATTTAAACTCGTAACCTTCTGTCATCATGTGTACATGTGTGTGTACATTCCTTTAGAGTGAGTGTGTATGAGTTGTGTTTGATGCTGTATTTGATGTGTGTGTGTGTAATGCTGTGTGTGGTAAAGACGCTTTAACTCGCAGTATCAGAGAAACAGGGCGGCTGGGCGGCGAGTCGCAAACCCATGTACGTCGCCTCCAAGTCGGAGACCTGCATGGACGAGAGCTTCGAGGACCTGCTGCTGAAATACAAACAGATCCAGCTGGAACTCGAGTGCATCCGCAACCAGGAGAGGAGCGCGTTGAAACCCGGCGAAGACCCGCCGCACCGGGATGGGCAGGAGGACACGCCCACCGCCGGGACGCCGCCGGGGCTGCCGCAGGGAGCTGGGACGCTCCAGTCGGAGACGAGGGAGGAGATGAAGGCGTTCACCCTCCGGCCGCTCAGACAGAAGCTGCTCACGCCCGCGGAGAGAGACGCACTGAACGCCAAGACCACCCTTGGAGCGGAGCAGAAAGAGGCGAGGCCTAACAAGGAGGAAAAAGATGATGTGAAAAAGGAGGCGGAGAAAAGTCTTGTTGAGCCGCCAATGCCGAACGGTATGGTGTGTGAGAGAGAGTCGGGGCAAAAATTTTTTTTACCATCCACAGCAACCACCTTTATCCCTGATGTGTGTGTGTGTGTGTGCGCACGTATAGAAGAAGAAGAGGAGGAGGAAGAGGAGGAAGAATCTGACCTGAGCATCTCACTTCGCCAGGAGACCAAAAAAACCCGCGGCAAGGTATGCACACACACACACACACACACACACACACACACACACACACACACACACACACATCACTGACTATGTGGACAGATAAATGTAGACATGTGTTAATGCTCTGTGTGTGTGTGTGTGTGTGTGTGTGTGTGTGTGTGTGTGTGTGAGTGCCGGCTGAAGAT